>BGPT01002515.1:56842-69650 GCA_003297045.1 Symbiodinium sp. clade C Y103 | reverse complement strand
GCCCCGAGAAGCACGTGCAACTCCGCTCCAGAAACCGCTAGGTCAGACTGGAGATGCGTGTGTCCGGGGTCGGCGGCAAGGGGCGGCAGCCCATAAATATGTATATATACATTACTATCATATATATATATACACATATTGTATATAATGAAGTATATGCATGAAATACGAATAGATTACAGTAAAAATACTTTGAACCTCCAAATTTCCACATTTCAGAGGTATTGTGACATCCTACCTGGATCTGACCCAACCGGGAATCTCCTTGCAGCCTCAACCTTCTGGCCACAGCTTGTGGTGGCCATCAAGCTTCGCTTGTGCGAGAAAGTTGTACAATGGCCATGGGTTGTTTTTTGGGAATTTGTGTATTTCAGGTCAAACCAATATATTAGAATACATATGTTTATCTTGAGTTTGTATTGCTACATGATTACTCATATCATAAAGGTATCTTGCCATTTAATCATTAATCCATATTATATTTATGATACCGTTCAGCTCTTGGAGAACAACCTTTGAGAACACCCTTTGCCCCAGAAAGCACAGTGACAGTTTCGAAAGGTGCCCCAGGAAGTCCCCGCATCACCAGGCTAGAGAGGCTCCAGATATGCTGCCTGCTGTATTTTGA
The DNA here is from genome assembly GCA_003297045.1 of Symbiodinium sp. clade C Y103. NCBI lineage: Eukaryota > Dinophyceae > Suessiales > Symbiodiniaceae > Cladocopium > Cladocopium sp. clade C. The sequence continues at coordinate 69,022 of BGPT01002515.1, read as the reverse complement.
GCCCTGAAAATCAAATGACTCAAAATCAAACCCCAGCAGTTTGGAGTCAGAATCCACAATTAGCCCGGGGGTAAATGGGTCTTTCGGATTTCTGTGGAGATTAATTCAAAATAATTCAAACACAAATGCCAGTTGCCTCATCATACAACTGAGTCTAGCCAGCAAAGCTTGCGACTTTGGACCCAACACAAGACAAGTGGCGGCTGCATTAAGCACAGCCCAGCCAGAGCTACCACTGTTTTTTTTGGTTCAAACAAGCTGAAGGATGACACATAATGACCTGGCTATGGGTCATACTAATAGGGGCTAAGTTATACTCCCAACTTATGGGGTTGAAACCATGGTAGCTTTCTTCCCCTAAGAATCACGCTGCAGCCACCTCTGGCTGAAGGCAGTGCTCAGAGTTTCACGATACTTTTGAAGAAGCCCTCAGGCAATGTCTCGTCACTGGCAGGGTTCCTGAGAGCCATATGGCTTGGAGAACTTGCGTACAGTTGCCCGGGTGCCGGAAGAACGCCTAGTTTCCCCCAGGAAAAAAAATCGCTTGACATTGATTTGCAGATGTCAGCATGTGATATGCATCACATACTCAGAAACTCTGCAATCGGGCTATTCGAGAATATTTGAGAGACATATCCTCAGGATATATCACTATTTGGATCTATTTGGCATTTGCGGCTGAAGTACATGTGCTTCCAGTCAAGTAATGTCTGGTCCTCAAAGTTGTCAAGATTTGTCAAGTCTCCAGGTCCAACATGTTGTGATATGTTGTGACCGATTGAGCACATGGTCCCATAAGCACTCAAACGGGAGCACTGAGAAAACAATTGTCTGGATAGATTATAACTTATAACATTCACCAATGACCAACCTGAGAAGTTCCGCCATTTGGGGATAGTTACCCTTGCTTAGCCAGCAAGTACAGTGAGGAGTGCCTGCTCATCCGTTCCCGTTGCTCCCGTTGCTCTCGTTGCTGCTGTTTTTGCAGCTTTCGTTGCTGGTTCTGCTCCTAGGCCCCCAGCTACAGTAAGCGGGCTCTGGGTGACAAATCCATGGCAGATATGACAGGAGTGCAGACATAATCCGTTCCCAGATCTTAATGTGCACATCTGTTCAACATATACCACAGAATTCAAGGTGTGTGATCAAAGACTACCACAGCGAGCAGCTCGTCCCTTCTTCAAGATGGTGGATTGACAGAGATTTCATCGTGAACTAGTAGTATATTATGATAATCTTCACTAAATCAGGTACTACAACCCAATATTTCCTATCACATCCTACCATATTAATAGATTAAATAAACATCAGCCAACAGGCAGGGTGAACCGGGTCTTGCTCCACAGTTTCCACACTTGGGACCCAGTTCGAACCGGGCCAAATCAAGGCCATGGCCAGCATGTTTTGAGCAAAGAGGTCCTTGCAGCCATAGTGGGGTCAAGTCTGCTGATCTCATTCACCTTGAAACGCCTTGAAAGTCTATCCAAATCATGCCAAATCCATGCAATCTATTGCAATCTTACATTACCCTTCAGTACTCAAACATGGCAACTGCAAACCCCCCACTTGTAGATGTTCTTTTCAGTTTTCCCACCAAGACTTAAGACCTCCGTTGCCTTCGGGGATGTCCCAGCGGCCATGTTTCACTATGGTCCCACCTGCAAGGGCGGTAGCTGCGGTTCAGGCAGAAGTAACCTCTGACCTTCCAAAGCCCGGCTGGCCCACTCAGGGCTCCCAAAATCCGCTTCCTGCCATCGCAGCGAGGCTCCAAAATTTTGGGATGGCTCCAAAGATAGCAATGGGTGATAGGGAAAATGAATTAAAATGACACTAAACCGTTGGATTTAGGGGTACTCTATCTTCAGACTAACAGGTTCTTGTGTCCACCAGACTCTTGGACTCTGCTGTCACATCCCAGGCGTCATATTTCACCCCTGGGCCAAATGGCTTCAGCCTGCAATGCGGGCTGTTTCGGCGCTGGTGGAGACCTCATTTGAGGTGAGCTGAGATGTCAACCAGCCTGTGCTTTTACTCTACAAGAGCCATCACAAGAATACCCTCTGGTAGTTTAACATTAACATAACCATTCTGAATACCAGTATATGTAGGTAAATCACGTATGAGTTCGCCCTTTCGAATAGCTATGTCAAATTCCTCGAACAACTATATATCTCAGGATCAGGTCTAGTGATCGTACATCCTGCTATCGACACAAATGGGTTTGTTCAAAAACACGCTATCCCAAAATCCAATGGTTTATCTATATCGATCTATTTATCGTATTTCCCAACTAGAATTGACATCTTGGGACATACCCTATTCCTGGGCAAAGCTGTGTCACATTTAGAGTACTCGAGTCACAGCTGAGACCCACGCTTGCACTGAACATCTTGGGGCCTTCGACCAGGCGCAAAAAATTGACTGCTGGAAAACTTTAGCAGCCAGATCTGCAGAAAAAATTGGAAAAATTGGATCTGAAAGGAACCACAAGTTGCAGGACACTTCAGAATCAAACATACAAAAACGATGAAAACACATCCGATTTTGAAGGTCCTACTGTCCGACTCCTGCTGCCTGAACCTGAGCCTCTCCCTACCAGGCCTCCGAAAAGGGAAAGTCTGCTGCGGCGTCGGCTCCTATCAGCGTTGACAGGTCACTTTTTTCGTCTTAGCGCATGTTTAAGTCATGTTTGCCAAGGTTGAAAGCCTAGGGAAATGGCATCATATCATATCATATCCATGTAGCCTTCAAAGATGCAACCCTTGCCAGCATTGTGTCAAGAATGACTATGCCGTCAGCATCCAAAACATGCCTTGTCAATCGGATAACTGATGTCAAAAGCAAAACATGTTGTTTGCCCTGTCTATCAGCGTTTAGATTTGGGATGTTCATTTCTCAATCAGCACTGACCCACAAAACAGAGTTTTCTGCGATCTTTTCTCTCGGAGTCTTTGGTGGGACAAGTCTTTGGCTGTTTCTGGCTGTACACTGTACCATCCGAATGAACTATGACACTGCGAATGGGAGGCCTGCAAGTGGGAGGGCAGCTCCAACTGTACTCGAAAAATCCGGATGCCATCCGTTGAGCAAAGAGATATGGGATTGAATCTCCACAGTTAAAATTCTCAACAATTCCATGAGTCTTTTCAACCTGTGTGTGGCATATCCCCGACTTTTTCATCAACTGCGGAGATCCTCTTCCTCAAGAGGGATGGAAAGTTTTGTTTCTTTCCTGTGGATCCTGTGGATTCCATTGTCCATTTACATTCTTCACATTTGGGTGTGTCTTAAAACGATGGATTTAACAGTTAACATGGATTAAATCCCCAGCCATAGCCATTCTACAATAAAAGATTTCGATAAATTTTGATGGGTTTTTGGAGGCTTTCGGCCAATGTCAGGTACCGCCCATTTCAAAGTTTAGGCCTGGCGACCGGAACTCCCTCAGGGTCGTTGCTGCGTTCCCGCGCCGTGGAGACATGCGTGCGCTGCGGCCGTTCCGTCAGGGTCAGCTTGGTGGTCAGCTTTTCCACCCGACGCTGGCGGCGAAGAAACGTGACCTGTGGAGGGGGGGAGCCTGTCAGAAGGGTGGGATGGTTGGTGGTTGAGCCACCTTGAAACTCAAATTTGAATAAGAATATACGTCCGTATATAACACATACTTCTAGAATGTAATATAATGCAAGACATGCATGTATAATTATATGTGTATATAATATATATATATATATATACATATACGAATAATATGCACAATGTACTTGTTGTAGTAGGATATTGGGTTGGGATCATCATCCCAGTTGGAATGGAAACTGATGATACTTGACAGCAACAATCAATGGGGAAGGTGCCTGGAAACTCTGTTTTCTTTTTCCTGCAGCAAAGTTGGCAATTATATGTGGGCAGCAGAACCAAAGAATAAAACGAATTAAAATAACTAAACCAGTGAGATACCAACATATGTCAGCAAATGGATTGGATACCCCAAACATTCTAAAGCAAAATGGTTTCCCATAACTTCCCAATAGACTGTAGCTGGGTCGATGTCTTTGCATTCCCCGCTGAAGTGACACTCAGCTAGCTACATCCAACAACGGCCCGAACAATCATGCAAAAACCACAAGAAACACCACAAAGAATCTGCCTAATAGAGATACAATACTCTATATAATTATTATTGAATCCAAATTAACAGATTTTACGACACTGATGCTATCCAGTCGTATCCCAATTTCATCCAATTTGCATATTTTAGCAGGTGGAATTCAACTTTTTCATGGTCGAATCATTTTCCGAACGGAAAACCATGGGTGTTACACAGCTGTGTTAGTTTACTGGAGGGTAAACCGCAATTTTTCTAGGTCAATTCCAATATTTGCATATTATGTCCTATAGTGAAAAAGTGAAATCGCCAGTTTTCGGTGCGAGATCTCACCATGATTCATCGCCCAATTACCGGTTGCACAAACTTTCAGGTTTGTTTTTTCAAAGCACAACATCCTGTCAGCTGGATCTACACCTCCACCGTCTCGCCAATAGCTTTGTCATCCACCAGTGCCGCGATGTCATCAGAAGATTTCACCTCCTGGGGAGAGAAATTCGCCATGTTTCCCCACTGTTTTCGGCCATACATTGGGGTTGTAGCATGTTATAGCCCGTACTTAAGTACCAAACCCCAAATCATACATTCAGTTGCTTCTATATTCTATATCCCTTATCATATCACATCAAATCCCCATTGATGGTCCATGATGGCCCATTATTGTTGGTTTTTCTTGCCAATTCTTGTTGAGACAAACGAAACGTGCCGGTCCTTCCCATCCACCGCGAGGATCTCGTCTCCCAGGAGGATCCCCTGTTGGCTTTGAAGGGTGGGCCTCAGCCCTGCTACCTCTGCAGGGCTGCCAGGCTCCACATTCAGCACCTCAGTGCCATCAAGGATCCACATGGCAACTGGCTCCTGAAACTGGCAAAACAAAATCGTCCTCCAAAAATGCGGTCAAAAAAAAAAAATCTTGGGGCGGGAAATCTCATCTTGATATTTGGATGCCCGCTCAGTTCGGTTTCCACAAAGTAGTGAAAAGGAGGTCAGGGAGGATACAAAAAAACGGGTCTAGAAAAACTAAGATCTTCAGCATTCAAACTCAAAATAAATCCCCAACGATATCGCCAGCACAAAACTCTCACAGGAAACTATTCCGATACTAAATCCATCATATTTAGTTCATTTCAATACTCTATCCATGATCATTCTTTGATATTTGTTCAACTAAACAGGGCATAGTAACATCATGTAACATCCATGCATCAACCATAGCAGCAGCCGTATATCCAGGGCACGAGTGCTCCCTGAATTCGTGGCATGCCCTGCCGCTCCAGTGATCTGGAGAGTTTCTCTGTCCACTGATCCATGCTTAAGTAGATCCCCATCCAGGCATGTTTGGCGTGGCCGTACCTGATGATCTGCCTGAACAATGCGGCAGTTGCACATGGAGAACGAGTGGGGAATGATGTGATCTGTGGAAAAAAGGGACATCAAGAGAGTTTTAAGTGATGTTCGATATAGATATTATATGATATACTTATGATAATGTATCGTTTTCCCATAACAAAACCTCCATTGAGTGATATTGAGTTGAACGGATTTCGGCTTGTCGTGTCTTTATGGCAGCCGAGGAACGTCACGATCCGGTTCACCGTGTCCGATGGGATGGCAAAGCCAACTCCAGCGAAGGCACCAGAGGGGCTCGCAATCATAGTGTTCACACCTTGCCAGGCTGACAATCATCGCTGGATTTTCTGTATTGTTGGCGGAAGATGATTAAGGATGATTTGGGTACAGGCTAATTGTCAATCTTGATTTGTGCCATTCTCGAAAGAGCATGAATATGTTACAGACTTTTCGGTGTAGCTAAGATCAACATGCGTTGTGCAGTTCACAGACATATGGAAACCAATTCGCTCTTGACACAAACGTCAGGATGTTCATACATATCTGAGATTCTCCCCGCAATTCCGCATTTGCTAGAGCCAACAATGATAAACTGAGATGATATGCATGGTGACACAATGACCGGATGACACGATGATATCAGAGAGGAGGACCATGCGAAGAAGAAGAAGAAGAAGCAGAAGAAGAAGCAGCAGAAGAAGAAGAAGAAGACAATGCAAAGACTAATCACAATGCGGAGAATAACAACAATGATCATGATAGGGTGGAAAAGCAGGTTATGTATGACCCTCACTCAGGCCGGGAGTACATGTACGGTAAGTTCCTGTGTTTTATTCGTTACATCCATGGATCACCACATGTTCTCGCACGTCGTTCTGTATAATGTACTATCATTAAACTCTCTCCATGCACAAATAAATACATAAAATATGATATGTGCGTATAAATATACAGAAGTAATGAACATGTTCACGTTGCATCATATCGGCACCATATATTGCCATGTATCATTTATCACCATGCATTGTCACAGATCATCAACTATCATTGTGTCTTATCATCTCGTAGAATCATTTCATGTTTTTCACTATGTGAGTTTGTCTGAGATGGTTAATCATCTTCCCCATGAAATGGCCATTTTGGAGAGTATACTGCTATACCTTATTTCTAGGTACCAAGCCCATATCAACAAGAATCAACACAACCTATCCCATCCCATTCGATTTATCTCCTGGCTCAGCGAGGCACCTATGAATCGTCCCCGGGCATCAAGTAGCGGTCCACCGCTGTTGCCAGGGTTGATGGCTGCATCTGTCTGCACCAGACCGCGCATCATGCGTCCGGTGACGCCACGCATCTCGCGGCCCAGGCCACCTGAGGGAAATGAAAAAACGGGGGGTGGTATGGCTGTGGTGAAAGAGGCGACACTATGATAACAATACAGTATATTATGTATTGTACATAATATAGTTTGATGACTTTCCGACTTCCCACTTTAATGTTCCTTTATATCTATATATAATTATATAATACATTGACATATAGATATATATGATATACCGATAAAGGATTTCACTTTCCCATGTTTGACTTCCAGTATCTTCACATTCCAGCTTTGAACCAAAACTTCGCAGCTTCGTTTCTTGGCCGAGTGACTGATGATGCCATTGGTCAGCGTCTGATCCAAACCAAATGGATTTCCAATGGCAAAGACCTTCTGGCCAACCTGCGCCGGGTCAAAAGAGCAGCAGGTGAAGGTCGAGGCAAAAGCTGGGCATGCTGAGCCAAACTGTGAAACCCATTCTGACTTTTTTACTGAAATATGATTCTAGTATGATGTACAAAACATGATCTTCCAATGTTTGATGTTTTCATATGTTTTCCCATTTTCTCCAGATACACGATGTCAATATGATAAATGTCAACATAGTGCTGTAAATCCAATCCTCCAATTACAAACCATCACAAATGACTCACAAGAATTGGGTTTTGAGCAACCCATCCCCGACCTCACCAGGAATGGCTAAGAAGTTGCAAAAAATTCCCCTATTTTCAAGTGTTTTCTCAGCTTTATTCTTTGGGATGGGGCTCTACTACCTTTGTTAAATAGAAGATATTTGTTGTTCAGTTTGTTGTGGTCAACATTGGTAAAACCATGTAAAACCCAAAATTTACCCAAGGTTTACAAGCTTACCCTAAGCTAAGTCAAATATGGGGAAACCACAATTCAGTAGAAAAATCATTTGCGAGGGAACCATGGCTTTACCATACTTGCGCGCGCCTGAAAATTTGGTATACCGTATACCCATAAAATTGCCATCTAAGTAAAATATCATCTAGGGGTACCCACGGGTACCGTGGCTTCAAATAAAAGCAAAAGCATCCCATGGTACTCATCTTTTTGAAAATTACATATAGCAACCCCCAAAAGATAGAAAAGTGAACTCCCACTCAAATAGTGGTAAATCATTGTTCTATCTTTTTGGGGGTGACTTTTTTTTAGTTGTGTGAGGTACACCTCTGGTAAACTAACATAGCTATTGAAAATGGCCATTTATAGTGGATTTACCTATTAAAAATGGTAATTTTCCATAGCTATGTTAGTTTACCAGAGGGTAGGTTTCCTCCATAAAATCGGGACTTCGACTCCTGGGGCCTGCAGCTTGCTGGAAGTCCCTGGTTCCAGCGCTGGCACTTTGGGTCGATCGTTGCATTTCAGCACCGCCAGGTCGCCTGGCAGGATCCTCATTTTAAGGGTATTATAAGATACCAAGTAGCAAGAAGTATACTTGGAGTATATGATAGTTGGTATCTTTAGAATATACTATTCATGTTTTTGCAGTATTCATAGTTCGTACTTGTAGTATTCAAAACGATCCACATACTACATATGATAGCATATATGATTATGACCACATTGTATATGATGTATAATATACTGATTCAAAACAAATATGGTGTATTTGGCCACACTTGGCCGTACATTTTTGGGGGGCACGTGATTTGAAACTGACCGGCATCATATGAGCTTATCGTGGCAAATTCGGGGCATAAGTAATGTGGACGCAGTCCATATGGGCTTGTCCAAGAATAAGCAAATCCCAAATCCAGTGAGAGTAAGCTATCTTAAATCCTCTGATTTATCATGGCCCGTTTCTGGGCAGTCACTTTGATTGATATTGAGATTTCAGCTAAGTGGCAGTCAGGTTCAGCACCTACCAGTAGTGCTTCATGCACTGAATGATCTGCGAAGGTGACTGTGGCTCGATCAGCGTCCTCAGGTGAGAAGGGATTTTCTGGAAATCAGACGCCTCAAATTCATCAATACCACCATGGGGCATCAGGGAGACGATGCTGAGGTTTTCGACTTGGGTTGTTCTATCCACAGTCATGCAATCCTTCAATAGAAGACCATCTGCCGTTTTGATGGTTTTATCCACTCTGATATTGAATTTTAGTGATAAAACTCCACTATCCAACGTCTTGGATGGTCTTGCCCACTGCTGAAACCACTGAACTGTTGAGCCCTCTCCTTGATGACGTGATAGTTCGTGACAATATGCTCCTGGCGTGCCAGGCGCAGAGCCTCCAAAAACCCCTTCGTCATGTGCGGCAAACGGCGCCGTGAGGATGTCATCATCCAATTGGATTTGTCCAACACAAATGGTACGTACACCAAAAGCATCCAAAATCCAGTTGATCATTCTCCCCATGAAACATATTGAAAAATGATGAACAATGGCCGTTTTGGGCGGTATCTTGGTCCCGATGTTTGGAGAAGTTGGGCTTCCGCAGCCACAATCCGCCACTCCTTGTCCCAAAGAAAGCCACTCCCAGTGCCCTGAGGAATCTCTTGTAGATCCACAGAAAGGCCCCAGGTCCCACGGATCAGGGCTTTCTGATTGGCCTGGCAATTCCGTGGCCTCCACCAACGATCCTAGTTCTAAGGCTGTCAACAAACATTCCCAAGTGGGGTATATTGGGGAGATTTAGGATAGCCGAACAGCCCCCAGAGGGCTGGTAAATGGGATGCTTTATTGTTGCATTTATCACATTAGGGGCTGATCTACCACTTCTAGTTACAGCTACTGTATTCTGACTATGAGAAGCACTGACAACATGTGTAACATGTGTAACATGTGACAACATGTACAACATGTGTAAGGTAGACGAGTTCACCACCCATTTTCAACAGATATGGTCATCCAAGTTATCTAAACTAATCCCATTGACTACAACCTCCCTTTCAACTTAAACTACATTTAGTCTAGTACCCCATCAAATTGCCCCAGGCGCGAAGGTGTTGATGTGAACCACAGAGCCGCTGCATTGCTTGAAGAGTTCCACAGTTCTCCTCTCTTCCGCCGTGAGTTCTGAGAGTTCATCATCCGCCCGCACGAAGCCACGCCCTGGGGCCAGCAGCAGGGCGCTGGCCCCGGTGGCGAAGGTGCCGAACGCCGCGCGGTGCACCAAGGCGCGGCCCAGAGGCCGACAAAAGCGGCGCCCCAGCGGCCAAGCGAAATATGCGAAGTTCATGGTGAGGAATGGCTGAGGTGAAAAATTGTAGTTGATGAAAGTCTGAAGGTCCTTTCGAAAATGCTTTCGACACTTGCATGCTGAGGGTCTTTGGAAGCAGTTTCTTTGTTCAAGTAACTGTGGCTACTATGATATGTAACAATGCTTTTTGAATCTTTTTGATGCATGGATATGCAGGGTGAGTTGCAAATGAATTGTGCATGCGTGACATTAAGGGACCCATGTCTTCTCATGTGCAACCATTTGACCCTCGTGTTCGGATCATGTTTCAGTTTCATGACCAAATGCTCAAATAACGGCTCTTGCAATATGTGGTCCTGTTTCATTGGCTGAAAAGTAATGAGCCAAAAAATAAACGTGCCCAGTATCTCCGACAACTTCTCCAGAAACATATTCAAAGATTATTCAAAGTCATTTATCATGTTTTTTCTTCACTTTCACGGCCGCAAATTGATCCAAAAGACTTCCATGCTCACAAAGCCTCCGGTCCAATCCCCCCGCTCCGGCGATAGGGCTTGTGAGGAAACATCACTGGGTGAAGCCATGCTGGGCCTCTGCTGAGCCCGCTGGAAAACATGGGAAAAGCCATGGAAAACTGGGATGAAGAAATCGCAAATGATTGTGGACCCAAACAATCCAAAACATATCCCCAAATCCAAAATTTCATGAGGTTTCCAGGATTTTTTCCAGGCAAATCAAGGCAACAAAACATGACAAAACACGCTGGTCACGACTTGTTAACTCTGATTCTGCGGCTCAGACCGCAGAGATTCGCCGCTCACCTGGGCCAACTGAGCCGATTCAGGATGAAATGGATTGGAATATGATTCAACATGCCGGAATACGATGAACAGGATGAAATATGATTAAATAAAATGAAGGTATGATGAGATATGAGAAACTAACAATAAATATGATGAAATATGATGAAAGTATGTATGATGAAATATGATGAAAGTATGATGAAATATGAAAGTATGATGAAAGTATGATGAAAGTATGATGAGATATGATTCATTTCTGATGAATTTCCGTACCTTACTGGGCATCTGAATCCCGAGGAGAAACCGCAGATCAAGCTGAACTGTGTTATGCATCTTTTGATGGGTCTGCTCAGGGGGCATACCCGAGAATTGCTATTTGGATGGTGATAATGATGATAAGCAATGATAAACTACCGGATTTTGTGGTGCATACCGTGTTTAAAGTCTTGGGGTTCAGAGAAATACATGGTTTGCTATTTGCGCGACATTTGCGCAGAAAAACATGTTCGTTTGCACATCTGGCAGTGTATTTCGAGGCAACCCATTGCGTTCCTGAGTCCATCTCGGGACCACAAGTAGCAACCTGCTCCAAGCATCCGACAGGGGATCCAGTCATGTAAGACGAATCCTGGGCGTCCAACAGCGCAATCTGCCAGTATCATGGACGCTAGGGATGTCAACTACTCTTTCAATGGGAGACCATGGGAGACTCATTCGGATTCTCAGTGATTCATGGTATGTCATGACCTTTTGCCTGGCTTTTCTCATGGTTTTTCCATGTCTCAACCCCCACCGTGGCATCAGCTGAGACTCCCAGCCGCCCGTAGAGAGAGGGAAGGATCGTCCACCCACACGTGTTCCAACTCCTGGCTGGGGTGGATTTGGTACCTGAAAATCTTGGGAAACCATACCCTCTGGTAATCAAACATAGCAATTGGAAATCCTCTATAAATGGAGGTTTTAATGGGAAAATCCCCCTATAAATGGTGGATTTTCCATTGCCATGTGTGATTACCAGAGGATACCTTGTTATGCTTATCCAGTAGTATCCTTAGTATTGGTCTATCATCATTAGTTTAGTATCCCTTCGGATCCTTGGTTTAGCAATTGGGTTATCATCATTTCCCCAATCCGCAGACGTCCTGGAACTACGCTAAGATCAACTGAACGAAGCTCCGCTGTGAATGGAAGCAGATTGGAAATACCTAGCTACTGGACTTAATTACAANCGAAGCTCCGCTGTGAATGGAAGCAGATTGGAAATACCTAGCTACTGGACTTAATTACAAATTATTTGTACGAATTGTCCTCAAGCTTGTCAAGAGGCACTTTGAATTAGCTTTGACCTATTTCACTATGGCATTTCAAGTGCAACTAGTCAGAAGCCCTTGCAGGCATGCAGGCTGTGTCGCTTTCTGTCATTTCATG
>BGPT01002515.1:34247-56347 GCA_003297045.1 Symbiodinium sp. clade C Y103 | reverse complement strand
GGGTCACTTTAACCTGGAGCAAATCTAAGTTCTCTTCAGTACGGATATCGGTCCAAAGCAGGATTGCACACGCACAGCTGGAGATTCCCACAGCCGCAGAATTATGGTTGTGTATCAAGGTTCCTTGCCCAAAAGAATCTTAGCTCCTAATTTGTCTTGTCACGATGTGCACAATCGGATCAAGATGTGGGAATATCATCATTTCCCCATCTGAAATGGCTGTAAATTGGCTGAAACCTCCGAAATCTACTGGGTTTGTTGAACATCATCCCTATTTGCCAGGGAGGTATACCTCATTTCTGGACGAAGCCATGAATAGTTCACCCACAGCTCCCTGGTATGCCTTCGATTTTTTGGGCCAGCTGAATCTAAGGAAAACCTCACTGGGGTGTTTCTCCAAGACTGGGGTACACCCAGACGTGTCAATGTAAACGAAAAAAAACCGGTGGAATATCACTGGAGTTGAAGGGCGCCCCATCTAAAATGACACACATCTTGCCGCAATCCAGGTGACCACACATGCTGCGCTTGGATGGATCTTGAGGCCTCAAAAGATGCGCAGAAAGGAAGTGATGTGCCAATGTTGATGTCCGAGAATTATTGAGCATAAACTGCTTTATTAATTATAACAGTAACAGCAATATACAGCAATAAAGTCTACAGTATAATCACCAAAATGTTTTTAGTATTCGTACACATATAGTATTATATCATGCGTTTGACTTCTCAAGGTTTCAAGGATAATTACCCAGAAAGCATCCCGGAGCATACCCAACCTGGCTATATATTTATATACACATAATCACATATATATATATAGCTATATATATATATACACATATACATAAACAATATAAAGACAATATAAAGACAGTATATATATACGATAGTCATAGAAAAACATGGTTTTGTCCAAAACTAGGCATACTAGGCTTCAGCCAAATCTGTCACGTTTTAGAATCTCCTTTCCTCGGCCTTTAATGACGATGAATCGGGGGTAAATCACCCGTTTCCGGGCAAAACAACAAATCAAATTGGGGGTCAAACTAACAAATCCCACTATATCTACCCGCATTTCTGGACAAAAACCCGCCCAGGTTTCCCAAAGTTGAGGTACAAACAAACCATTGTTTTTCCTTATTGGCAAAGACCTAGAACTTGAATGATTTTGGGGCCCACTATTTACGAACCCCCCATAATCACAACTTTTCACGCTTAAAATCTCCATGTTTCCACAGTGAAATCCCAAAATTTGAAAGACACATCTCCTGAAACTGGTCCGCCTCCGCCCCGATGATGCCCCAGCGCATGGCGTTGGGGGCTGCCGCCGCTGTTGCGGCCTTGGGAGCTCAGGTTATCTCCCATTTTCACACCCCCAAAATGGGAGAACACGCTATGTATTCACAGGAAAATCATCAACAGTTAAATGGAATGCAACACCCTCTCCAAGTTCAAGATACCGGGAAAAAAAGCTAGACATCATCCACAAATATGCTTCAGTTTTCCACCAGCAAAGGAGATGGAGATGCTTGGGGAGGAAGTTTCCCTTGGACCATGACCATGCCAATCCCATCCCCCGAACCTATGAAAAATATCTTCTCAAAACAGCGTGTTTCATCAACAGATCCGGTGCCCTGTTAAGGGGTTTCGATTGGGGGGATACTTTTTCTCGATTTGCTGCTTTCTTGCCATGTTTTTTAGCCACTATGACTTTTAGAATCCATGATTTTCTAGATCATCAGTTACTTGGCTCCATAAATGGCTGAATTCCTGATCTCCAACTTATGCTGATGGACAAAAACCGAGGCCGCAGCTGCTTCCAGGCTCGGACTGGGCGATCTGGAGGCCTTGTCGCGGAAAGAGCTTGAAGGAGTTTGGGAAACATGAATCTTTAATTTTCTTTCCTAAAGATGCGTTTAGTCTTGAAATATTGAACAATGCAATGTCTTCTGTTTTTTTTTAATGAGTTTGAATCTATGGTCACCTTCCGCTTGCAGTGCAAACAATGACAATGACCTTATGATTCTATGTATCTTTATCCATTCTTGAGCTAGCCGTGGGTCATAATTCGGGTACTACCCGATGGATGGGTTTTGATGGGTTCGCATACGTTGATGGTCGCAAAACTTCAGAGTGGAAAAATAGTATCATACATCGTAGTGCTCTAAAGAACCCCAAGTAATATATTATCGCATGTCTCAGCATACGTTCTGCAGGATTTTTCTAATTCTACTCATCTATCATTTTCGGGGAAAGAAACGGAGCAAACAAAATCTGGGGTCTTGACAGACCCCTGGCCGCAGCTCAGTCGATAGAGCGGCCTGGGTGGATTTTCCAGCCATGTTTGATTTCCAGAGTCTGTCATAGGGTAAGTTAAGTTCAAACAAACATGTTGAAACGAAATGAACAATATGAATATAACTAACATAACATCTCAGAAATCTGAGAACTAAGATAGATGTTGATCTTTGAACCAACTCTTTCTTTGTGTGAAATGGACGTATAAACAGTTGAACCATGTTGAACTGATAGCCGATAGCTCTGCTGCATTGTAATCATTCACGAGCCCAAAATGAGACATGAGATATGAGGACATTTGGGGATTATTGTTCCTACCAACCATCATTTACAGTGTTTTGGTGGTGAGGGCGTTATAACTCAGCGAGACTAGTTGCTGTTTCATGCTGTTGCTTGGGACAGTCCCTCCAAACTTCCAGGGAATGAACGGTTCCCAGCAGTGTTTGAATGCTATGATCAAACATTTCAGGAGCAATTGTTTCAAATTGGCATGCATTCCTTCACCCTGGGGAAGTCAGGAGTTTTGCAGGAGTGACTGCCATCCCAATGCCCACGTCCAGTGATGCTGCATCTGATTTCTTTCCACATAATGACAATCGATGATAAGAGATAAGTCGGTCATTAGCCATTGGTCGTTCATTTGCCATGCACCTAAAGACGACAAGCAAGGTTGCCTGCCAAGGCATCCTTGCAATCATATTCGACGCAAGTGTTGCCGAAGCAACTCGAATTCGTGCCTTTCTGTCAAGCCGCATCAAAAGCCTTTCGACTCAGGCCCATTACACCACAGATGGTTTCTTTCAATGGGGGGACCCCCAAACCATTGGTTTCCTCTTTCAAAAAAATCTCAACTCTGGCTGATTTTGGGGTCCCCCAAGTTCAAAGAAACCCCATATTGCGTGCATGTTTCTTTCGAAATCTTTCGAACTTGGAACAACTCTCCGGCAATCCTGGGCTTTGGATTTGATCAGTTGCTTAATTCTCTGTTTTCAGCTCACTGAAGTTCGTTGGAAAGACGCCAAGCCCTTCCTGGGAAAGCTCCGCGCTCGAACAATGCATGCAGAATTGGATAATTTTGTGCCAACCTGGGGTTCAAAGTGAACCTTCTCACTTAGAGAAGACTTCTCATGGTTTTCCTCTCTCTATCAGCCACATGAACAACATCATCTATAATACATACAGGATCATACAGGCCAACTAAGAGCTCTCTAAGCAATGCCTGAAAGGCATCCACCTATTGAAAGCAAAGAAGGTGGGGGATGATCTGCAGAATACCCATCTAATGGCACAAATTGCAACTGGCCTTATTGATTTCACATATTTCATCATCAAGGTTTGAAATTTGAGAGGTCCCTAGGCCCTAGAACAGGGACTGATCTCTATAAAGACCAGGCCCAAACATGATTGTCACAGTTCCTGCCTCATCTGTTTTGGTTTCTCAAAAAAAATGGAGGCTGACACAACCCCATTTTGAGGATGTGGAAAGAAACCACGGCCACAACTGGAGCTAAACCCAGCGTCTTCGCCGCCGCCACTCCGCTTCCTTAGGACTTCCACACTCTCATCGCGGGGACCCCAAAAACCATGGGATTCCTTGCCCCAAAAAAGCGGAAATTACGTGTTTTTTTTAGGTCCCCGATCTCAAGAAACCACAATATCCAAATCGAATCCCAAATCCAGCCATCCGAGAATACTGTAATATATCCATGTTTGCACAAGGCTGCAAATGCACCCTGTGCCGCACGCTTTTTTTTACCGCTGGTGCATTATGAGAATCTTGCTTCATTATTAGAGGTCGCACTCTGCTCAAGATGAATGAGGTTTCTATCTGCCTTGCACCAGTTCACACTGTTTATATATCGGAAAAAATCGAAAAAGACGTCTACCATTCTTTCACTCTGAGGTTTTCTCAAAAACATGGCACCCCGAAATCCAATGGTTTATCTTAAGTTTCCCCTTTCTGAATTGCCATGAAATTGGAGGTTCCCCCATTTGTCTCACTCTGCTAACACCCTTTCTGTCCATGCATCGAACAGCCAGAGCCCAGTGCTCACAAGGATTGCCACGGAAGCACATCTCCAGGCTTGGAAACGACAAAGTCGCCACCTGCATCAGCACCTAACGACATGCGGTGTTGGGAGAGAGTACCTTGCTAGATTGATGACCCGGTGGCATATTCACAAAGAAATTGGTCTGAAAATTGGGTACCTTAAATTCCACCGGTAGATCATCATTTTCCCCACTAAAATGGCCATCTCATTGTATGCTTCATTTTTTGATGCCTTGCACATTGATATGACCTCTGGAAGTCTGTTCTCTCATCGCCAAGTCTGCGGGGTTTCAACGGTACCAAGGAAAGCCGAAGGCACAGTTCTATTTCTTCGGTGACCGATACCCACAATATCGAAGTACACATCTCGCGGAGCACAGGGCAGCTCTTCAAATTTCTGTTGGATCCATTCCTTCCTCGTTTTGAGCGACCGTTTTTGAGCAGCGACTTGGACGTTCATAAATTCTGGGTAGGAGTCTGAGCGGTTGAAGAGGTTGTGTGATTTTTGTTCATTCAAACATAAACTCATCTGCACACACTGTAGATTATAGGCATTCCGTCTTTGAGACCAAAACCATCCGTCACAGCTCAGAAGTCCTTTTCAAGTGCCATCCCCAACCATCCCGACCAGCCCAAACCATCTCCAATCCCTGTAGAACTCCCCCTGTCCAGTGTCCCACTGTCCAGTGAGCCCAGTGGCTCTCCCAAGTTGATGCGAAAATGCTGATTGTTGCATGCGCCAATCGCCATCTTCAAGCTCTCCGCCCGGGTACGGCCAGTGGCTTCCACAACAGCCAGCTCCGGAGACACGGTCAAGGTGCATCGGCACGTCCCCTCCTGGTGGAGTGCTGATTTAAAACGCCAGAAAAACAACATAGAAAATCAAGGGTTTGGTACCGTAAAAGTTGGGGAAACATGGGAAAACCTAAAATCCAATGGTTTATCACATAATTTGTCTATATTAAGAAATTTAAGATTGTCATTTTGAGAATACCCCTTGGTGTCTTTCCACATGTCTGATTCATCCATGTAAGATCTCATAGGGAGAATACTGGAGCATGTGGATTGTTTTTCTCTCAGGGGATTCGCACGGGCATTTCGATGATTGAGGACTCTGTAGGATATCGTTGCCCAACATCTACTGCTTTCCCAATTAGTATCCAATCAAGAGTGTCACGCAAGTCACTAACATTGTTTCGTCATTTCCTTGCAGTCCTCGCAGGCAATGGCATTTTCGAACAATCATGAGATACTATATAAGTGCAAGTGCAAGTGCAAGTACAAGTCTAAGTGTAGTGTAGTATTAGTATAGCACTATATATTATCAGTCTGAGTATCAGTACTAGTATACGATAGTACTGTTAAATACTGTTAGTATCTAATTAGACCAGCCAGATCAATTGATGCTTTGTTGCAATCATAAATATTGTACATCTGGGGATGGTGGATCTCAGCTCCTCAGGGTTCTCCCGGTAGCTCATGTTCCACCCATTCATCTCCGGGTGTTTCCCCAAAGCATCATCCAGCGCCACGTGCCTAGAGGCCACGGTGGGGCCACGGTGGGGTCTTAGTGCATGGGTATGGTTAGTGAGTGGGGTTATAAGCCATTTTCATATAGGATACCCCCACTTCGGGGACCTATAGATACCTATATGTAGTACTAAGTATAGGCTGCGGCTATAGGGTGATCAACCAGTTACTAAGTGGGATGATCCTTCAAGCCTTCAAGTAGAAGTATCAAAAAACCATGCTGGTATGGGATCAATAGTGATCAATGACTCATATAGGATCAGACACTCCATGAGAATAGCTAATAGTGTCAAGAATCAGCATACAGTAAATTGATGTAAATTGATTGTACAACTTACAATCCCAAAGCATTGAAGCAACTGAGACTCAACAGCATCTTTTGGAGACCTTAAATGCCCAGGCACGTCAAGTCGCGCATGGCCGGCACGTCACTGGAAGCCCTGAGAGAGCGACTCTTCTTCGACAGTTTTGGCTTCTGGAGTTTCTGCTGCTTCTTGGAATGCGCCGTCTTCGCTGAACTCAGCACCTGCGGCCATTGGGCCCCGAAACGAACAGCTGCACTGCAACTAAGGGATGACCAATGGATGTTTCAAAATGTCATGCCGGTGACAAAGAAAATCACCCTGTTGCCCACCTTCATCATATTGTCCAAAGCCTCTGCTCTGGCCTCGATCAAGCAGGGGTCAGATCCATAGAAAGCACGATCATGCGTGAAAAAAGAAATAGCATATATTATAATATTGACATTTCAGTTAGTTGCTTCAATAAACCTCGCGAGTACATTGGATAATAATACACTAGAATGGTATGGGAACGAAAAAAAACAAAAAACATCAAACATCAAACACAATAGAAAAAAAAGGACACGGAGACAAGAGGAAGACCAAGGTCAACTTGTCATTGCGAACCCACACTTGATGAGCCTCCAGTGATCTGCGCCTCTGCACTTCTTCACTCTGCACCAAAATATAGAGCCCGACTTTGGGGATTGTTGTGGTGAACCCAACAATCAACCTACTATTTGGAGATGCTTTATACCAAACATTGTTATTCTCACGTTGGGGATAGTTTATTCTCCGTCTTATGCCATCCCAATACGAGTTCCGCCACAAAACACATAACCAGTGAACCACAGGTGAGGAAGCAACACCCAACCCTTTGGGCCTGATTGTCTGCACGGTCCAGTCGTTTAAACTCCTGCACAGCAAATCAGGACTTGTTGCGGAAGGGGCTACTTCCAAAATGGAAAGCAAATTGCCACAAACAGAATCCAAGTATATCAAGTATGAGTGAGTTGTTTCTTGTCATTGGAATCCCAATATCATCCAATCTCTTTGTAACTAGATTAAAATCACTCTCAGAGCGATGTGCTCGAAATTTCAAGCCTCCTAAGTCAGAAACATCATCACAGAAGCAGTCCTGGTAGGCATCGGAAAGTTTCTTCTCAACTTTGATATGTTTGGAGAGTCCTCTGTTGGTCAGGTCAATCATGGTGCCAGGCGCTTGACAAAATGTCGTGCAGTCTTCAGTATCTCGACTATAGCCCTTCATTACCTCGATGTTGTTCACTTACCTATGTTCACCATCTTGTTGATATTTGTTTTTCTTCCCCTTGCAAACTATAATTCACACAGTCAATTGTTTGGGTGGTGTTAAATCAAACAATCTACAAAATCTACAGGCACTCAATAATCAGAAACGTCCATATAATGAATATATCCAACAACAATAACGATAAATCTTTATACCTTGCAGTATATTAACAAAACAATATGGGAAACCCATATCAAACTAAGATCATTTTCCAAACGGGTTTCACCATGGGGTTTTCCGTATCGCTTTGTGAATGTCCTATATAGAGGCTAATCCCATCATTATTCACTATGAGACCTCATTCGTCTCCATTCCCATGAAACGTCGGAAGTATTCCCACAATTGCAGCCATGATCATTCCTCAACCCAATATCGATACAATGAAATCCCATTAAATCACCATGAAATCCTCATGAAATCCTCATGAAATCCCCCATAAATCTGACGTCCGTTGCGGCACGAGTTCGGTAACATCGTCTCCTGCGGCAATGGCCGTCATCCGTTTGCTGGGAATCAGCTGGATGGCCAGATCATCCTCCAAGGCCTTCTGGCCTGAAATCCCGCAGGAAATAACAAAAACTATACTGCAAATATATACATATATATATACACACATTATTAGATATATATATATATATATGTATATACATATCATATTGTATACATGATATTTTAAAACATATATAACATATATAATATTATATATATAATATTATATGAATATACGGGAAGTCAATATAAATGGATAGTTCGTGTAGTTAGTATACTTAGTATATGTACATTTTTTTGCCTATAGTTCTTAAAACATGTGTATATATGTTTTATATAGTAACCATATTAACTATATTAACTATCTATAGTAACTATATTACTATATCAAAACTTGGCACATATTCATATGCTTAATAAAGCTACAGTACTATATCTATATATGTAGACGTGTATAGTATATAGTCATTACTATACACGCGATATGTATACTGAACTTGATATATATATATATATATACATACACATTTGTATTACATAATTCTGTCTATATATACAACTATGTGCGCATATCTAAAAGATAAAAAGATATCGTGAATTGTCCTAAAGGCGATGGTCATCCCCCATTGATAGGGATTAATGTACCCCTTGGAGGGATTTCTAGGGCTTAATGTACCCATTGTATGTAGCATTATATAGCCCTAAAAATATATGCAGAAGAGTAAATTCCAATTCACCATAGTGATCCACTACGTTTCTATACGTTACTATCTTCTTGGGGGTTACTACACAGACATAGCACTTATGCTATGTTTCTATATGTATATGTATATATATATATATATATGCATATTATGTAATATATGTGTATAATATGTTATACATATATTAATATCCATCTATATATATATATATATATATGTATATTGTGTCTATGTTTATATCCTATACATGCATGCAAATGATTTGTGTATCCTATTGTTTCATCTATACATGATAATTGCTATGTATATAATATAACAATATAGATATAGTATATATGTTTAAATTTGCATATCATAGTACATATCTATGATGTCATGTTTACCTTCGAACAGGTGTTCCGTTTTACCCAGGTGGCAGATCCAGCAGGTAAATGGTGCACCCAGCCTTTGTTGGTCAGAAACCAGTGGAACTTCAAGAGGTCCTTCCGTTCCCACTTCTTGCGCTTCAACTTCACATCGTGAATGCCAGCGTATTTCTTGATCACAAACTCGTTGCTCCACAGCAGGGTCAACAATTCTCGAAGCCATCCTGCAAGATCACAGCCAGCTAAAAATGCTAAAAACATCATGAAAATGATGCAAATGCGTCATGTGCTTTCCCCGCGGCGCAAACTGGGGATTGGAAAGAGGGTCTGTGCTATCGCTGAGACAGAAACATGTCAGCACCCAAATAAAATGTTCTTCCACGGGCATGCACAGACGCTTAAAAACAAGTCAGTTCATACCATGTAGGGTTACATTCTACTTGGGAAAATCCAGGGTCATGAGGTGGAAAATTTGCAGACACTCCCCAAGCACTGGTTCCTCGTGTGAAAGGTTGTGAATTCATGCGATGTCTAGTCAACACATCAAGTGCCCTAGCTTGACGGCACCAAACTGGCACCGCACAAATTCCGGGGTCCTTTCTGACGTTGCTTCGAAGGTAGTGAGCTTCTGGCCGATGCAATCATCCAATGAGCATAGTGCTGGGGGAAGCAACGGACCCAGTTTTCTCTTGTTGTTCAAATCACTTTACTGGTTCACTTGGGTTTGTCTGAGAATAAGGTACCCTCAAAACCACGGTTCATCATCATTTGCCTCATAACAATGACCATATAATGAGAGTGGATGAGCAGCACGGCCCGCGAAATCGAAGCAGCCACTCAGCCACTCTCAGCCACTCTGCCAGAGTGGCTGCACCAGCCGCTCAGCCACTCTCAGNGCTGGTGCAGCCACTCTGAATGGCTGGGAGTGGTTGGGTGGCTGGTGCAGCCACTCTGAGAGGCTGAGAGTGGCTGAGTGGCTGGCGCAGCCAGTCTAAAAGAGTGGCTGAGAGTGGCTGACTGGTTTGTGCAGCCACTCTGACTGGCTGAGAGTGGCTGAGTGGCTGGTCTAGGTTCAAGATGTATGTGGAAGATGCTGCCAGGTTGAAGATTTTTGCTACGTTGAAGATGTTGCTGCGTTGAAAGATGTTGTTACCTTGAAGAGGTTGCTACTTTGCAGATGTTGCTACGTTCAAGATGTTGCTATGCTGAAAGATGCTGCTACGTTGTAAGATGTTGCTAGGGTGTAAGATGTTGCTATGTTGAAGTTGTTGCTACCTTAAAGATGTTGCTACGCTGAAAGATGTTGCTACATTGAAAGGTGTTGTTACGTTGAAGACCTTGCAACCTTAAAAATGTTACTACGTTGAAAGATGTTACTATGTTGAAGGTATCTTGCTAAGTTGAAAGATGTTTCTACGTTGCAGATCCTGTTATATTGAAAATGTGGTGTTGTTGAAAGATGTTGTTATGTTGAAGATTTTGCTACGCTGAAAGATGTTGCCACGTTGAAGATTTTGCTACAGTGGACATTTTACTACGTTGAAGGATCTTGCTAGGTTGAAAGGTTCAGGCTACGTTGAAATATGTTGCGGCGTCGAAAGATTTTGCTACGTTGAAGATCTTGCTACCTTGAAGATGTTGCTACCTTGCAGGTGTTGCTACGTTGAAGATCTTGCTACGTTGCAAGATGCTGCTACGTTGAAGATGTTGCTATGTTGAAGATGTTTCTACGTTAAAGACGTTGCTATGTTGAAAGATATTACTACCTTTAAGATGTGGCTACTTGGAAAGATGTTGCTACGTTGAAGATCCTGCTACCTTGAAAATACGTTGAAGATTTTCTTAACTTGAAAATGTTGCCNGCTACGTTGAAGATCCTGCTACCTTGAAAATACGTTGAAGATTTTCTTAACTTGAAAATGTTGCCACGGTCAAGTTTTTGCTATCTTGAAGAGGTTGCTCCGTTGAAGATGTTACCATGTTGAAGATGTTGCTACGTTGAAGATGTTGTGTGAGTGGCTGAGACTGGCTGAGTGGTCGGTGCAGTTCAATATTCTTTAACATCTAATTTTTCCTAGGTCTGAGTGTATTCGGTGATGGTTTCTGTAAGTATGTGTTGAATTGTATTTTTTTTCTTGTCTTCGGGGTGAACATGTGGAGCGTGAGCTTTGCTTCCTTTTAGAGAAGTTGTGAATATCTGGTCTTTGGAGCTTCGCATCTTTGGGGTGAATCTGTCAAGCTCTGAAGCGTTGTGTCTTCGGACCTTTGCGTCCGTTGGGTGAAGCTCTGAAGCTGTGAAGCTTTGTGTCTTCGGAGCGTTGCGTCCGTCGGGGGAAGTTCCGACGCTTTGAACGTTGTGTCTGCGGAGCTTCGCGTCTCTGGGTGGAAGCTGTGAAGCTTGGAAGCTTCAGAGTCCTAGAGTTTCAATATAAGCATTGAAGACGTGAGCATCAAAGACTCAAAGCGTTACATCGAATCCGAAACCATGCTGCCAAATTTGTTGATACATTTTACGGAAAAAAAAGACCATTGTCTTGCGTATGCTATGATTTTTGTTTCGGCTTGGGTTGCTGCATGACCTCGTGACAGTAGGGTCACAGCAAGAGAGCAAAACAAAGCGGAATAACCTCGGTACAGCCACAATCCCGACGACCAACGTGGAATGACTGCAAAACTGTAAATCTTAGACGCAAAGCCACTCAGCAACTCTCAGCCACTCAGACAACATCTTTCGACGTAGCAAGATCTTTAAACGTAGCAACATCTTTCAACGTAGCAAGATCTTTCAACATAGCAAGCTCTTTCAACGTAACAACATCTTTCGACGTAGCAACATCTTTCATCGTAGCAAGATCTTTAAACGGAGCAAGATCTTTCAACGTAGCAAGATTTTTCAACGTAGCAAGATCTGGTCAACGTAACAACATCTTTCGAGGAAGCAAGATCCTTCAACGTATAGCAAGATCTTTCAACGTAGCAACATCTTTCGACGTAGCAAGATCTTTCAGAGCAGCAAGATCTTTCAACGTAGCAAGATCTTTCAACGTAGTACGATCTTTCAACGTAGCAAAATCTTTCAACGTAGCGAGATCTTTCAAGGTAACAAGATCTTTCAACGTAGCAAGATCTTTCAACGTAGCAACATCTTTCCACGTAGCAAGATCCTTCAATGTAACAACATCTTTCGACGTAGCAACATCTTTCAACGTAGCAACATCTTTCAACGTAGCAAGATCTTTCAACGTAACGACATCTTTCGACATAGCAAGATCCTTCAACGTAGCAAGACCTTTCAACGTAACAAGATCTTTCAAGGTAGCAAAATCTTTCACCGCAGTAACAACTTTCAACGTAGCAACATCTTTCAACGTAGCAAGATCCTTCAATGTAACAACATCTTTCGACGTAGCAACATCTTTCAACGTAGCAGCATCTTTCAACGTAGCAAGATCTTTCAACNAGATCCTTCAATGTAACAACATCTTTCGACGTAGCAACATCTTTCAACGTAGCAGCATCTTTCAACGTAGCAAGATCTTTCAACGTAGCAAGATCTTTCAATGTAGCAAAATCGTTCAACGTAGCAACATCTTTCAACGTAGCAAGATCTTTCAAGGTAACAAGATCTTCCAACGTAGCAACATCTTTCGACGTAGCAACATCTTTCAACGCAGCAAGATCCTTCAACGTAACAAGATCTTGCAAGGTAGCATTATCTTTCAACGTAGTAACATCTTTCAACGTAGCAAGATCTTTCAACATAGCAAGATCTTTCAACGTAGCAAGATCTTTCAACGTAGCAAGATTTTTCAATGTAACAACATCTTTCGACGTAGCAAGATCTTTCGACGTAGCAACATCTTTCAACGCAGCAAGATCCTTCAACGTAGCAAGATCCTTCAACGTAGCAACATCTTTCAACGTAGCAAGATCCTTCAACGTAGCAAGATCCTTCAACGTAGCAAGACCTTTCAACGTAGCAAGATCCTTCAACGTAGCAACATCTTTCAACGTAGCAACATCTTTCAACGTAACAAGAACTTTCAACGTAGCAAGATCTTTCCAACGTATCAATATCTTTCAACGTAGCCGATCCTTCAACGTAGCAAGATCCTTCAACGTAGCAAGATCTTTAAACGTAGCAACATCTTTCAACGTAGCAACATCTTTCAACGTAGCAAGATCCTTCAACGTAACAACATCTTTCAACGTAGCAAGATCTTTCCACGTAGCGGATCTTTCAACATAACAACATCTTTCGACGCAACAACATCTTTCAACGTAGCAACATCTTTCAACGTAGCAAGATCTTTCGACGTAGCAAGATCCTTCAACGTAACAAGATCCTTCAACGTAACAAGATCTTTCACCCCAGTAACAACTTTCAACGTAGCAACATCTTTCAACGTAGCAAGATCCTTCAACGTAACAACATCTTTCAACGTAGCAAGATCTTTCCACGTAGCGGATCTTTCAACATAACAACATCTTTCGACGCAACAACATCTTTCAACGTAGCAGGAGCTTTCAGCGTAGCAAGATCTTTCGACGTAGCAAGATCTTTCGACGCAAGAACATCTTTCAACGTAGCAATATCTTTCACTGTAGCAAAATCTTTCAAAGTAGCAGGATCTTTTAACGTCACAAGATCTTTCGATGTAGCAACATCTTTCAACGTAGCAACATCTTCAAGGTAGCAATATCTCTCAGCCACTCAGAGTGGCTGCACCAGCCACTCAGCCACTCTCAGCCACTCTNCGTAGCAACATCTTCAAGGTAGCAATATCTCTCAGCCACTCAGAGTGGCTGCACCAGCCACTCAGCCACTCTCAGCCACTCTGAGTGGCCAGACCAGCCGCTCAGCCACTCTCAGCCACTCTGAGAGGCCAGAACAGCCACTCAGCCACTCTCAGCCACTCTGAGTGGCTGCTCTGATTTTATCCGCCAGAACGCGTTCAATCTAATATCCATAAGTCCTTGAAAATATCCCAATGAAACCCGCTTCCAGCATTCATTTGGAGGTTGTATCCGCCACTCCATGGTGAATCTCTAAGGCGCTCCACCAAGTCGTTATTCTGGGCGTTGTAGGCACACTCCAGCTGCCGCCTTGGGACGTCACCCTAGGAAAAGCCCAATCTATGGTAGTCTCAGCGAAGAAAATATTGACTAGTTGGTGGTTGAGCCATCCCCCCTGGAAAAATATGAGTCAGTTGGGATTATCATCCCAAATTAAGGTTGAGAAATGAATGATGATTTAAAAAAATCAAGCAATCAAGCAATGTACCACTGGATATGGGGATACACCATTCTAACGGTAACATCCGAATTCCCAACTCATGGTTAATATCGAAACCCATGAGAAGAAATAGACCACGAATTCTGGGAGTCTTGAAAACCTGACAAGCCCATTCACAAGATCTTACACAGACAGACACTCTTCCTGACGCGGGGCTCAGAAACATACCACTCTTTTCAATCATGTTCTGCAATTTTCCACAGAAACTAGGGGCGTCCAAACAACTTCTAATGTCATATTCCTAGATTCGGTTCAGTGCCTCGATCTTTGTTGGTTAGATCCCATGCTGACTGATACACTGTTGTTTTAGTTTCAAACCCTCCAAGTCCGCACCTTTAGTTCAGTCTTTGCAACCCCATTTCCAGGTTTGCGCCAAACACCCCCAGATGCAAGGGTGGTAAATTTGGTAAATAACCTTAGTAGCAATGATTTACCTACAATAGGTTGGAGCTACCCTGATCGCATTGCTTGCCACAAAATCCCAAAATCCTCCAGCAGCTGCCCATCTAAGATCCTGACTGCACCTCTGATAAGCCCTTGCGCTGAGAGGGAGATAAGGCCTTGCACCAGAAAGGATAGGGGTGAGGTCATCCTGAACATGCTTGGATGGCCAGAATATGTATAGATTTTTACTGCAATATTTAACAGTTTAATATATGATATTCCAAGTGGTTGGATGTCCAATTGGCAACATGAAAAAGATCATCTGAAGCAAAGCAGCGCCTGGTGAATGGAGACAGCTTTGGAACCATGAAGCAACATCAAGAGAATTTGTGGTGGACGTCCTCGAAATGAACAGTAAGGACCATAGTGGATCTCCACCGATCCAGTTTTGGCAGTGCTTTTACTTTTTACTCATGTAGACGGGAACATTGGCTACAATTGGCTACCTGAAAAATCAAGACCCTAGATTTCAAAAGCCACTTAGATGTTCATTGGCAAAACGCTCTGATCCCACAGAGCAATGCATCTATTCGGCAGAAACCACTGCCTCATAGGCTTCTCTTCTTCTCAAGGTTAGGACCTCAAGGTATTTGTTCAGAAGAGCTGAATGGTCACCAGCGAGTATTTGTTGTCCAGCATTCCGAATAATCATTGTACGGACAAACGAAACTTACAACCAAAAGACCTGCGGCTCAAGACAAAAACCTTTGAAGCCCGACTGTCTCGGCGGAATGTTGCGGCTTTGGAGGCCTCTTTGAAAACAAGAGCAGGCACGGCATGTGCAAGAATTTGACTCAAATCCTTGCCACAGGGTCCATCTGGTCCGCAAGGCTGCACACACAGCAGATCAGTTTAGCTTGGGCCTGTAGTACAGCGTCAATGGAAAAAGGTCCGGGGTGGGCACGTCTGGTGCTTCTCCTGGCCTACAACAAATGCACGACGTCACGATTCGGAAAGTGCTGGTCATAGCATTGCGCTTGGTGATATGCCGTGTCTGCTGGTTGCATCCATAATATGTGCGCTCAAATCCTGACCCTTGCTTTGTATGTCAACTCATCATCCCATATTTGCTGCTTCTAGATGGTGCATCCGACCTGACACTGTTTGCAACCGAACTATTTCCGCAGCACGCCTATACCATTTTCCCGTGGCATCCCGCAACTTCAAGTGGTCGTAGCTGGGCTCCTGTTCCCGGTGGTCCATGACCTTGCTATGACTAGAGGACAATCACTTAACATCACTTGACCCCAGCTATGGCTATCGATTGCTTTGGCTTGCCATCGGTTGCTAGTGGTTGGTACTTCAGACGGTCCTGAATGCCTTCGCTGGCAAACTTCTCTGAGAGTAACTGCTCGATGTCTTCTCTCTGCAAATAGGAGATTTCCTGGCAAATGTGGATGGTTGGCCCTTCACTCAGCCCAACTGTACAAGGCAAAAGGGAAGAAAAAATCAAGTTTGGGTGCTGAAACAAAATGATTTGATTGGCTTTTGATGATGGGGCATCTGAATATATACAAGAACACCTTTTGAATCACCAGTCCAGTCAATATCACAACAATTCAGGGGACAAAATCTGTAAGTTCCAAGCGCAGAATCCAAACGCAAATCCATTGCAGCTGAGTGTGCTGCCAAGTCAAAACCACGTTGTGCTCTTGTCGAACTCACCTGAGTCGGATATGAACAATTGGCTACCCCCAATTCCGATGGATGAGGAAATATGTTTCCGCGTTGAAATGGCCAATTGCCATGAATCGAGGGTGTCCCATTTTGGACGAACCGTGCTATGCCATGGGCGGAAGGACGGCTGATCTCTTGCAGTCCGAACCACCAGTTGTCTTTTCCAGGGTAGATTTCATTTCTGCGAAATTATTCAACATGAAATCGTGTCCATCCATCCATTTACTGAGTTCCAAACCAAAAAGAATGGCTCTACAAACTTTGCCAGGGTTGACGGTTGGACCTCAGCAGTTTTTAATCGCGGCGGCATCATCGCAGTTTCACAGGGAAAACAAAGAAATCCTATGGAGCAGAGTCTCACCCGAAGTCTTGGGACTCACTTCTCTTCCCAACTCGCTCCTGGAGTGTGACACAACCAATGAGTCAGCAACTCAGTGTCGGACCGTACTGAGTGAAGGCGCTTGTGGCCGCGGTTTTTTGGTCTCAACGATCTTCGACTCGATGACCGAAGGATATTCCTCCAAGCTGAATTCGCCACATGAAAGGTCGTGAAGAGTGCAGTTGCAAACTATTCTCTCCAAAACACAAAGAGGGCCCACAAATGCATACATATCCACAAATCCATATACATACGTACAAAATGCGTGCATATATATACACACAAACATATGTATATACATAACTTCATGTACATGCACATGTATTTTTCAAGTGGAGCTACCACCAAACAAGTAACTAGCCACTACCCCCCCTTGCTGCAGCATGGCCTCCAGGGTGACTGGTGGTAACGCTAACGGCCCCTCCGGAAGCCTCAGAATGAATTGGTTTAAGGGAAGGTTTACAGGAAACCCCCATAGATCATGGGAAAAACCGATCCATTGACTACATGATGCATTATCATACTGCGATGCTATTAGATCCTACTGGACCTTCGCACCTATTTAGTAATGTTTTGTCTAATGCTGCAAGATGATGATCTATGATGATCTATGATGATTTCTGATGATCTATGATGATCTATGATGATTTATGATGATCTATGATGATCTATGATGATCAAGATGATCTATGATTCATGCATGTTTTACAGAACTACTGTAGAGATGTGTATATGTATATATGTATTTAGAGATGTTGCCATGTTTTTCCACTGCCATTTGTAGTTTCACTCCAAAACCATCAAAGTTGTGGACGTGAGTGATACATTGTTGACGTTTGCCTGAGCTCCAAGAAGCTGTCTATCCACCAAAATTGCCAAATCAAATCATGTTTCCATGTTTTTCAATATGTAGCAACAAAAACATCATGTGGTAAACCCCAATGCCATGAACAACTACCATTTGGGGATGGTTTCAATCCCACCCAAAATGGTGATGACTTGGGATGCCAAGGCACGGTGCTTTGACCTTCTGGAGAAGCTGAGTACCTGCAATTTGACATCCCCACGGCGGAAGAACTGATCTAAAAAGTGAACATAGCTATGGGGAATCTAAAGACTTATGGATATCCATGACTATGGTGTGATTCATATCCCCATCATAACATAGATGTCCACAGTTTTGATGGGCATCTAACCTAAGTTAAACCATACACCTCCATCACCCTCACCCCGAAAACGCCCATCTTGCTGCTTCCCCGTGCCCGTGGATCACCATCGGAGGAGACCACACTGATCCACCCAGAGACACCTGGCGACTAAAATGGTCCCTACTTCCGGTAGTCCATACTTGAGTCAGTGCCTTTCCAGTTATAAGCTAAGTTTTAAGCTGATATATAGAGGTTGATAACCTGATTTGAAGTTTGTATCCCAACTCCCATAGATATGATGGATACCTCTATATAAATAGAGGTTATGTCAGTTCTATCCCAACTTATGGGAGTTTGCTGATTCTCTCAAGAAGTTGCCCCACCTTTTTCATCTCTCACACAAAGACGTTTGCCACTGGGTCCGCTGCCAATCTCAAGCACCTGTGTTCAGAGAGTCAGGTGCTGAATTGATGGTCAACTGGAATCTGGAAAACCAAACGGAAGTTGTTGCCGATATGCACAATATACACATATCGTTTGGGTGTTGATGATCTTATACAGAAACACAGGCCGAAATTCCCCATCATACCACAAGTATATTTAATACATTTGCTGTATTTCAGATACATAGCAAGGTCCCCACCAGCAACGGCCCGAGCCTCCACTTGGCATCGGTCTGGAAGTTTGGCTACTTGGGGACTGTCCAAAGCCTCTTCCTTCCGCACAATCCTCGACGGCTACGGCGGAGGATTTGTTTATTTGCAACATTCAACAATGAAGGGGAGCAATGTGAGGGTCAAGCTTTGAGACCTGTGGCACCAAAAATATGTGACAAATTCTTGAGCATTTCGACTATAGTGACGACTCGACACCTTTTGTTTCCTTCCCAAAGGCCGTGACTCCAAGAAAGATGCGAAACTCCTGCTGCCATTAGTCATTGAACATGATCCTTCTCAACCTCTGAGGCTGCCACACAGTCGCGATCACATGGCACACGTCGCCCACTTCCTCAGGCCCAAGGCTTGATGGAAAGGAGCTGAAGAGCCGATCCTTCTTATCGATTCTTATCGTAAATCACCGTAGATCACAACAACAATAGCACCACTACCGCTACCACAGCTGAAGCATCCTGCACTTCCACAAGTCATGAGGGCCCGGCAAAGCGTGCTGTGTGCTTGCCATGATCATGACGGGCAGCCTTCAGTGCCGCCTCAATCCTACAAAATCAGTGGAACCCTGCCATTGCTCATTTTGTTCTCTTGCAGCATCAAAGCCCGGCTGAAGAATCCAGCACTTGCATGTCTGTAACTAAGATCGACTTGGAAATAATATATATCCCCATACAGTTGTTGAAAGGAATGTTCAGAGTGTCAGTCTCCTCTTCTCACGAGCCGCCCCACGCAGTTCCTCGCAGCAAATGGTGGTGACGTCATGCTCATCCAATACCAGAGCCCGGTCTACAGTTGCAATGGACCAGTCCCTTGTACAGTTGGATGTTTGTTGTTTACAAGTGGGTTAGAAGGGTCATTCAAGAAATCTCACCCAACCGTTGAAAACGACTGTCCTTCCACCTGCTCAAGAAAGAAAGTCAGATCGGAGAATCCCCCATCCTTTTCGATGATCCGAACCAAAGCTTCACCGCTGGACGACACCACACTAACCTGAGCAAGTTGCAGCTTGGCGATTTCGATGAAGAATGATAAGATAATGAAACATGTAAAGGATCATCAAGCGGATAAGAGACAAAAAATGAACTGATTTGAAAACACCAAGCAAATTGTTTTTGATCCACTAGACTAAGGCTAGCACCCAACCTTGGACACTGCCTGTATCTTGGATGGCAATGCGCTTGCCACTTGCTCCTGAACCTGAGAGTTGCTACTCACTGACTTGGTATGCTCTTGACAATTGATGGTGGTCTTAATCCCCACGGGAAACATGGATATAGTCAATGTGGGATCACCATCCCGGGTGGAAGATCAAAAGAACGAACCCACTAAGCAGCTTTGAAGATGAAATGCCATCTCTCTTCAGCACAATTTCAACTTGAGGCGCCCACCGATTTGTATCACTTCAACACGACACCTGGAAAGAATCAAACTGACAGCGACTGACAGAGTGCAGTCCAGAAAATGCCACGAAACACACAAATACACAACTCTAAAACTGTGAACACAAAATTGGTGGTTTCAAACCACAAANGACAGCGACTGACAGAGTGCAGTCCAGAAAATGCCACGAAACACACAAATACACAACTCTAAAACTGTGAACACAAAATTGGTGGTTTCAAACCACAAACACATGGGCCATGACATGGGCCATCCGATGACTTAACCCCATGGATCCCATGGGAAAGGGATGGCCGCCCAACAGGAACCGATCTCCGAGGGCCAAGCCCATCCAACAGCTGTGCTACCTTGGGACTTTGAAGATCTTCAGCCTGCCGGACCAACCTGGTGCCGGGGAGACCAATAAGTTGTGACTATAGCAAGGGTTATGAATTTACAAGTATGAATGATAATGATGCNAAGATCTTCAGCCTGCCGGACCAACCTGGTGCCGGGGAGACCAATAAGTTGTGACTATAGCAAGGGTTATGAATTTACAAGTATGAATGATAATGATGCCAGTTGCATGGAAAAATAAATCATTGAGCTACAACTGAAACAAAGGTGCTACTGCAAGGAGGAGTCTCAATCTTTTAGAAATCACCTGGAAAAAACCACTTCACACAGCCGGCCCAGTGGGCCTTGCAGGAAATAAATTGAGCCCCCGCGCGCTGCTCCAATGACCTCGCAAATGTCTCCCACGTCGAATCTGGCCGTGGGCCTCGCTGGGCACGCCACCCAAGACTGAAAGCCGTGCAGTCAAGGCATGCCATGCTCAGAGATCTAGATCAAAATCTAGAATATGACAACAACTGCAACGGACCGCATGGATTTCAAATAGGCTCGATTCTTGTTCAGCATCATAAACTACGTAATCGATGTCCAACAGAAACGATTCGTGCTCAGAGGAATCTGTTTGAATCCATTTGAATCCACTCGCTGAGGAGTAGACTTTCCTGAATCATNACTACGTAATCGATGTCCAACAGAAACGATTCGTGCTCAGAGGAATCTGTTTGAATCCATTTGAATCCACTCGCTGAGGAGTAGACTTTCCTGAATCATTGCGACACACGTCAGGGCCTGCAAATCACGTGAGCCAATTCAATTTACGAGCTTAATCATGGCAAATGACAAAGCCGGATTTCAATCAGCTCAAAAAGGATCTTCATTAGCGGTTGTCCAAATGTATCCCAGTTGNAATTCAATTTACGAGCTTAATCATGGCAAATGACAAAGCCGGATTTCAATCAGCTCAAAAAGGATCTTCATTAGCGGTTGTCCAAATGTATCCCAGTTGACAGTAGACAATCCATCTCTCCCATGTCATTCATGTCATTTTTGCGCTATCTTCAACCACTTCACACCGTTCCACACAGGTTCACACCGTTCTGCGACGTCGCCTTCGTGGGAATTGACATAGCGCTCGCGCAAGACATCTTGGCTGCGGCCCCAGGCGGTGGCCCCAACNCCACACAGGTTCACACCGTTCTGCGACGTCGCCTTCGTGGGAATTGACATAGCGCTCGCGCAAGACATCTTGGCTGCGGCCCCAGGCGGTGGCCCCAACATCCAACCGCGAATGCACCTGGCGCTCCGCCAAACCATCCGGATGGGTCGCTATCAAAATGGGTGAATGAAAAGGCAGCCAAACCAGCTACTTGTGGTCTTCTTAATGCTGAAGAATGATAACATATATTAACATATGCATACATAGTCACATGTATGACTGTTAGCGGTAAACGGTAAGTCCCATGAAAATAAACAAGATGTTTGAATGTGCTATCCATTTAACTAGTACCCAGAAAATACCAGAGACTAATGAGCTCATTTGCAGAGGATTCAAAAAAACTGATTTGATTTGCTGAGGAAAAAACTGATACGCACGAAGACCACAATAAAAATCCACCGCCATCGAAAGTGGCAAGGCTGTTCATCTGGCATTGAACTTGGACTTACCATACCTTCTACATGAATTGAGTTCCGTGCTGTATGCTTCACATTGTTTTGTATCAG
>BGPT01002515.1:4246-14587 GCA_003297045.1 Symbiodinium sp. clade C Y103 | reverse complement strand
AATGCCGGCGAAGTTCCCCCAACCTTGCAGTCAACTGTCATTCCCGCATGGAACTACGCCCCCCAACTGCCAGGAAAAGTCCCTCCATTTTTTTCGCCCGTTGTAAACGCAGCACGAAAATGCAAAAACTCAAAAGAACTATAATCCC
This sequence comes from Symbiodinium sp. clade C Y103, assembly GCA_003297045.1. Classification (NCBI taxonomy): domain Eukaryota; class Dinophyceae; order Suessiales; family Symbiodiniaceae; genus Cladocopium; species Cladocopium sp. clade C. The sequence goes on along the minus strand of BGPT01002515.1, from coordinate 14,439 downwards.
AAACTTACAAAGCACCATGAGAACGCAAGTCACCCCAATGGTTTCAACGGAANGCAGCACGAAAATGCAAAAACTCAAAAGAACTATAATCCCAAACTTACAAAGCACCATGAGAACGCAAGTCACCCCAATGGTTTCAACGGAAAATGGTTTACACAACGACATCTTTCGATATCAAAACGCGCCATGTGAACGCATGGAGCAGTCCAGCCTGCAGCAATCAGCAAGCGGCGTAAGCAGTCTGGAAGTTTGGCCGCACCTGCTCAGCAGCTTCCCAGCAGCCCAGCAGCATCTGTCTAGCAGCAGTTTTGAAGCAGCCTAGCAGTAGCCGACCAGTAGTCACGGAGTAGCACTNGCAGCCCAGCAGCATCTGTCTAGCAGCAGTTTTGAAGCAGCCTAGCAGTAGCCGACCAGTAGTCACGGAGTAGCACTGTAGAAGCAGCAGTCTGCAACAATCTAGCAGCAGTTTAGCACCAGCCCGGCAACAATCAGTCCAGCAGCAATCTAGCAGCAGCTTGGCTGAAGTCTAGCAGAGGTTTGGCCGAAATCACAACAACCCAGCAGCCGTGCAGCAGCCGTTGAGCACCGGCCTGGCAATAGCCCAGCGGCAGCTTAGCGGGAACAGTGTCGCAGGAAAAATGCTGCTGTAGAAACAAGCATATGCGACATGATCTATACAGTAAGAATCACTAAAAGCAACCTAAGTAGATGAGATGAATCGAAACAACATGAAGCAGCTACTCTACAATGGTTCCCCCGCCCCGGCGACATTTAACCACTTGACTGGANCTAAAAGCAACCTAAGTAGATGAGATGAATCGAAACAACATGAAGCAGCTACTCTACAATGGTTCCCCCGCCCCGGCGACATTTAACCACTTGACTGGACTTACTTTGACGGTCACCTGAATGAGCCAGGCATGACAGAACAACAAGTTCACCAGTATAACACAAGCTAAATGAAGCAGTATTCACTTCTACAAACATCATTTTCTATCTCATGCTACTGCTGCACAGCAGCTAGACGCATGTTGGGGCGACTTTCCCAGTAAGTCTCCCCCACCAACACGCAAGATNCTACAAACATCATTTTCTATCTCATGCTACTGCTGCACAGCAGCTAGACGCATGTTGGGGCGACTTTCCCAGTAAGTCTCCCCCACCAACACGCAAGATTTGGGATCAGTCGGGGTTCACTATGAGCGAGTGGTGGTTTCTGTTTGGCTATGAGACCCAGGCCCGTCCTTCTCCCACCTGCTCCTCAGCGAAGTTCAAGCACTTTTAACTCTCTTTCCAAAGTCCTCCCTGGACAGTTNCTGTTTGGCTATGAGACCCAGGCCCGTCCTTCTCCCACCTGCTCCTCAGCGAAGTTCAAGCACTTTTAACTCTCTTTCCAAAGTCCTCCCTGGACAGTTTGAGGCCTTTCGGCCTTGATGTGAAAAAAGGGCTATTGGAATGCCCAAATGTCAACCTGCTGAACATGGCATGACATGTATGAAAGTGAAAAGACATCAGGATGTTGGCATGAAACTTCGCANAAAAAAGGGCTATTGGAATGCCCAAATGTCAACCTGCTGAACATGGCATGACATGTATGAAAGTGAAAAGACATCAGGATGTTGGCATGAAACTTCGCACACCCCCTGATCTGACTTCGTCAGATGTCTGATCACAAAACTATATCCATAGACGGGTACTGAAGCTTCCCGCACATCCATGGTACAGACTCAAGCCCTCTCAGAGTCTTCTCAAGTTTTACATGCGATCATACCTTCTTTTCACAACATCAGGTCATTCGGTTTCTTTTGATCCAGCTATGGTTCACCGGGCGTAGATCGGGCACACCATTGGCACGGCTGATATGCATCAGAGTAACCATGCTCCTGCTCACAGTGCTTGGCATCCGCATGACATGGACCCAAAGTGGCAGCTCCGAACATGATTTGGCCCTGTGGCCTCCAGTTGATCTGTCGGGGAACACATACTGGACAAAGATTCGTTCGATCCACCCTTCGTGAATTTCGTAGCCCATAGCAGTCATCACGATAGTGATACCTTCGACCTGTTCCTGTGTAGTAAAGAGAGATTTCTGGTGCTGGGAGTGCATGATTTGGAGCTGGTGCGGTGGCCTTGACTGGAGTGATACCACCCCCAGACGAAGCTGCTGAGGATGCTGCGGCCACATGACCAGATGTTGAAGGATTGGAACCAACACCCCCCTTTTCCTGGCCTCTTCCTCCCTTCTGCTTGGTCTCCTCTTCTTTCTTGACTTCTGCTTTTGGCTTTGGCTTTGGTTGCGGAGCTTCTGGCACTCTCGCCTCTCCACTCGCCTTTGGCTTTGGTTGCGGAGCTTCTGGCACTCTCGCCTCTCCACTGGCATTGAGCTTTGGTAGCGGAGCTTCAGGCACTCTCGCCTCTCCACTGGCATTGAGCTTTGGTAGCGGAGCTTCAGGCACTCTCGCCTCTCCACTTGACTTTCCATATGAGGTCTTTTGATCGTCTCTTCCACTCAGTGGACCTTGGGCCAGTGCTTTCGCCCTGAGAATGGGCTCTGGCGGGGCTTTGTATCCCATGCTTGGGTTCTTGGATCTTCCAACTTCATCCAATGCCCCTTGTGTTGGCGCGGCAGCCTTGGAGCTGGTGCAACTAGATGACTCTCCTCCAGCCAAACTAGAAGACACCGCATCCGCACAGAAGGAGCTGGTCCAACCAGATGGCTCTCCTCCAGCCAATCCAGTCGATCCTGCGTCACTTCCGTGCTGGGGGGAGAGCACGCCGCTAGGCTGTCCTCCTCTGACAGACCCAACAGCCACCTCATCAACCCCGGGGGAGGATTCACCGCTAGGCCGCCCTCCTTTGACGGACCCAACAGTCGTTCCTGCAACCCGTGGCGCCTGCAGCCAACACTGCCAGATTTTCTGCATGAGCAGAGTGCCCAAGACGATCACCAACGTATAGATCATCATGGCATCAAAGAAGATGGATGAATCCTCCTCTTCGCCCTCTTCTCCTTTGGAAAGCTTGATCAACGCCATGGCCAGTGCAAGTTGCAGCATCTTTGCTGCTCCTTCTTTCCCTTCCACCTTCTTCACTTCTTTCTTCAACCCACCGTCACTCTCGACCTTGGTGGTTTCTTTGACCTGCATCTTTCCTTCTACCATTCCCATCGCCTTTTTGAGTTCTTGAAGCTTGATGGCAGCCAATGCTTTTGTGCCCAAGTCGGCCACCATGTTGGCACCAGGCAAGTGCCGGAGAATGATGTCTCCGTTGATCACCCTCCACCTCATATATCTCGCTCTCTTTCGAAGATGTCTTGTGCGCCATGACGCGGTCTCTCCCGCTACGATGGCAATGGCAGAATTTGAATCTGAGTACTGCCAACATCGAATTGGAGCATCCATGATCTCCTCCACCACCACTCTCACTGCTTCAGCTAGGACCCCACCCTCCAAGATTTCCAAAAGCTCAGACTCGGCTGTCGAAGCTGTTTGAAGCTGCTGCCTCGCACTTCTCCATAGGATTGGGGCTCCAAGCCACATGACAATGGTGCAGCCATGACCTTCATTTCCATAGGCTGCATCGGTGTAGACCATGAGATCTGTCTCCTGGTCTTGATCTTCTCCTCCAAACTTCAAGCCATCTTCCAAAGTGGAAGCAAGATACTTCCAAATCTGTGGAGCTAAGTTGACCACTTTGGTTGGCCGCCGTGTCGTCCACCTCGATAGTCTTGACAGCACGTACATGAGATCTGGCCTGCATCGAGTGACCAGCCATGTCAACTCTCCCACTACCCGCTGCGCTTCTCTCACTTTTTCGGTGGAGCGATCTTCTTCATCCTCTCCTTCACTATCCAGGCTTCCATCTTCCTTGCACATAGGAATCTTTCTAAGACCCCAACTTCCTCGGTCAGAGCCCAGATTTTTCTGAAGGAGGTCAATGGTGTAGTTGGTTTGTGTGGAGTACCAAACACCTTGATCATCTCGTGAGAGCTCCATGCCCAGAAAACGTGTGGCCTGCAAATGGCTCACTTTCTCGGGAGTTGAAGTCTCCCATTTCTGCTGAATGCATTGGATCCAGGCCTCTGCAATTGGCTCAGATGCCATGACCAGGATGTCGTCCACATAGGTGATGAGCAACCCTTCCAAAGTTCCATCCTTCATGTTGCGGATGGTCCATGTGGAGGGCTCTGATTCAAGCTGAACCAGCTTCATTCCTTTAGTCTCCATTTTTTCCAGCTCCTCATCCCTGTAGTCTTTCCACAACTTTGGTGACCTTCTGAACCCATAGAGCGCCCGAAGAACTTGCCACAGCTGGTCTGATGTAAAAAAGCCCAACTTGACCAAAATGGCCGGTGGTTTGAGAAGCATTGGTTGCGGAGCTTCCCCTTCATGTTCATCAGCACCCCCGCGCCCAAGTTTCCAGGGGGCGTTCAGAAAGGCCGTGCGGATATCCACATTGATGCCGCACCACTTTCGTGATGTGGCCAAGGCCAGAGCTAGCCTCAGTGCCGCTGCATCGGCTCCTGCAGCGAAACAGCTGCCTTCATCTTCCACACTTTCATAGTTCCCACATGCCACAATGCGGCATTTCCTCTTTCCTTTGGGACAGGTGGGATCTGGTTTGACAGTGAAAACTGTCTTGGATGGTAAGGGGATAATCCCTTGGCCTCTGGTGAGCTCCTCGCTCTCTTGTTTTGTAAGAAGCTTCAAGGCTTTCTTCTCCTCAAAGAGCGATGTGATCTCCTTTTGGATGGCCTCTTTCCACAGCTCTCGCTTTCGATTGACTTCAGCATTCCCTACAATCTTCGTTTGTAGGACTTCACCTTCATCCTCTTCGTCCTGCTCTTGCATGAGCCTCACACCCCTCAGAACGGCTTCCACCACCTCCTCATCATCGTAGAAGGCATGCTCAGCCTCTTCTTGGATCACCCTTTCCCTCTTCCTTTTTTCCTCCCTTTCTTCATCTTCATGCTCCTCTAACTTCCGAACCATCATCTTTCCTCTGATTCGGCGCCTCATGTCGAGAGGTGTGAGGGAATCCTCAAGAGCAATCCAGACATCTTCTGTGATTGGCTCAGTGGTGTTGGTGATCACCGATCGGGTGAGAGCTTGTGTGCCGTCAGAACGCAGCACCCAATGTCCATGACTCAGCCAGGATGGAGTGAGGTAATGAGCTTCTTCGTTATTTGGCTCCAAATCCTGAGTCCTCCAGTATCGTCTTCGGATGAGGACTTTTGCCATGAAAGGCGAAATGGCCCCTTTGGCCTTGATCCTCTGTCTCCTCCATATTTCGTTGAGATACCGAACCGCTATTGGCCAGTACTCAAGGCCAACTTCGGCCGCTCTGAGGATCTTTTTGGTCTCTGTCTTCATGGCTTGGACAGCTCTCTCTGCTCGTCCATTGGATTGTGGTGCCACCCCTGCTGTTGTGGAATGCAGTATGCACCTTTCTTTGCACCACTTTTCCAACCTCGCCCCCACAAACTCCCCCCCAAGGTCTGAATGAACTTGAGTGATGTTCATTCCTTCATGCCTCAGTTGAAGATAGAGGTCGATGAGAGCATTGAGGATGGTGACCCCTCTCTTGTCGGGGAGTGGAATGGCAAGTCGATGGACTTGGATCTGAGCTTTCTCTTCTTCTGGAATCTCATCTTCTTTTGGGTCTTCATCTGGCCCTATCGGCTCATCGTCCTTGGGATCCTCGCCAAATTCTGTTGGCTCGTAATCCACATCAGGAACCACTCTCGTTCCGTGGATATCTTGTTCTTCTTCCTCTCTTTGAGGACCTTCTTCTCTGTCTCTGATCTTCGGGGGGTCTGCAGCCTCCTTAAAATCCTCATCATCGATCTTTGGGAACTCTGCAGCCTCCTTGAAATCCTCATCATCGATCTTTGGGGGGTCTGCAGCCTCCTTGAAATCCTCATCTCTGATCTTTGGGGGGTCTGCAGCCTCCTTCTTTCTTCTCTCGGCATCTTCTAACGCCTCTTTTCGAAGCATCTCCTCGATGTCGTCTTCTGGATCTTTCTTTCTTGGTCTTCCTCTCTTATTCGGGATCGGTTGTTGGGGGTCTACAGCCTCCTGAACTTCGGGCTCCTCCCAATCTTCAAATCCACCTTCTGCATCCTCTTCTGCCACCAGCTCCACATCTTCTCCTGAGAGACCAGTTGGCCAAGTAAAAGCAGCTGCCAACACAAATCTGGCTTTGCCTTTTCCCAGATCATTGGCAGTTTTCAGGGGTCCAGCCAAATCGATGGACAGGACTCCAGCTCGAGGTGGTAACTTCTGCCTCAAGTGGGGTCTGGACCGAGCTGCTGCTTCTTGACATATTTTGCAGTCTTTGCGGAATGGCTGATGGCACCTTTGGATGTGGGATCTCCATGATCGGAGTTTGGGAGAAAGACCATGGGACTTCAGAATGGCATGGGCGATGATGTCTGTCATCAAAGGTGCCCATCGTGCAAGGCTTTGAGATTCCTGCACGATTTGTTCTTTGGTTTTCCCATGGGTGCATCGTGGTCGCGGAGCTGGGACGGTCACATCTGGGACCTGTATGTCAAGATTTCCCCCCAAGGTTGTTGGCTTGACACCTCCCCCACCCAGCTTCCCTTGATCCAGATGTATCTCCCAAAGCCCATAGGCTTTCTTCAAGGCCTTCCACTGTGGAGTGAGCCAGAAAGAAACCACTTGTGGCATGTTGATTGGTGCACTTGGATGCTCAAAGAGGAGATCGATGTCTTTGGAGACATTGGAAGCTTTGCGCACCTCTTGCGCAATGATGTACGTCATCAGGCCCCGAAAGAGCAACACATCATCCTCATAACACTTCTGCCTCTCTTTTTCCTCAATCCCCTTTTTTCCCCACTCTTCTCCTTCTCCCCAAGCCCTGACTGGTCCTGGAAGATCGACACCTTCAACTTCATGGTGTCTGAGTTTGGAGCGGGTTCTGCAGTTGGGAGACATGAGGATTGTCTCCACTTGGCCATCGATGACCATCTGCAAGAGCTCTGAGTAGAGGTCGTCGCGCATGAGGTCCCACTTCTCCCCATTCTTGAGATCTACTTGGAGGACCTTTCGCTTTTGGCCTCCAAGCTGCTGAATGGCCCTGGCCATAGTGTACCCATCATTGGCACCTGAGTACAAATAGAGGATAACCCCTCCTTCTTTTTTCCATAGTCTCCTCCGGCTTCGGTTCCCCACGAGATGTCCTTCTTTTGGCTTCACAGCCAATCTTTCTGCGATCTCCTTTGGCAAACCTTTCAAAGCTGGATGACTTCGCACTACATCTTTCATCCACTCCTCATAGGCTTCTCCTTCTGATACTTCCAAGCTCCTCACGCGTGGAGAACGTTCTTCAAGCTCATCAATGAGCTCCAGTGCGTCCGCTTTGGCAATCATCGGACAATTCTCCTTGAGCTGGATCTGAATTTGACCGCGGACTGGATGAAAAAGGACCATGTGTCCTTCAGTCCACTGAATGGTGCATCCCAGATCCTCCACCAAAGCACCAAGGGGCACAATTGGCTCCACCCCTTCAGCACCTATGATGGCTCCTCCATCTGAAACAGACATCAGGGTCTGCTTTCCTCCAGCCAAGTTGATCTTCACCTTTTGGTACTTGGCTGTCTTCTCTCCTTCTTTTGGAGGTCTAAGAGGGTGAGTAGCCCCGCTGTCAAGCAAACCAAGATCCTCAGTGGCCGCCTGAACTCGTGCCAATCGAAGCACGCGAAGACTTGATCCTCTCAACTCATCCAACTGACGCTGCAGCCTCCTAATCTTGGCATCACCTGACTCCTCTGAGGCTTCTGCTGATGCTGCTGCAGCTGATGGCATTGACTTCAGCATCTTGCCAGCTTCTTCCAGCAAGATCTTCATATCCTCACTTCCTGGGGCAGCTTTGTCTGACTGCCCATCTTCTTCCTCACTCTTCTTTCGTCCGCCTCCACCGTCTTTCTCAGCTTTGGCTACCTTGGCTTCTCCTGAGCTTTCTGCAACTGGACACTTGTTCGAGTAGTGCTTTGTCGAGCCGCAGCACCAACATCTTCGTTGACCATCTTTCTGATTGTGGTCAAACCTGCATGCCTTGCCCTTCCTGCGCCCACTCTCGGTGAGGAAATACTTGCATTTCGGCACCTCCTTCTTGTTCTCCTCAGTCTTCTTCGCTGGACCTTCATGGTTCTTTCCAGCATCTTCCAACTTCCTTGCTTTTGGAGCAGCTGCTGCTGCTGTCTTCTCCTTCTTTTTGGCATAGGAGACTTGATCCATTTCGGCTAAGAGGCACTCTGCCAACTGTTCGATCGAAGACATGGTGGGTACGGAATCGACCAAAAGAGTGGTCCTTGTGAGATTGATCCTGAACTGCAAAGTCGGATAACTGGCCAAGACTTTTCCCACCAAACGATCGATGCCACGAAGCAAAACTGAAGGGTCGGGCAGCATCACTCCCATGTCCTCTGCTCTTCTCTTCCAGCGCAGCCATCGACGTAGGCCAAGGATTCCATCTCCAATTCCTGCAGCTTCATTTGGACACTCCAAAGCGCTCAGCACGGCTGCCTTCTCTTGGCTTCCTCCTGGCTGATAGTTGACCATCAGTTTGGTGATGATGGCTGACAGGTCTTTGGCTGCGATGCAATCCTCTTTCTGGCTATCTGGAAGAGACTGCAAAAGAAGACTACTTCCTCTTTTCTCCAACCTCCTCCACTTCTTTTGCATGAGGGCTGCTGGAGCTTTCACTTCGTGCTTCAGCTTCTCGATCGGCTTCAACTGCTGATGCTTCTTGTACCAACTTTTGGATGCCTCTATGATCAAGTCCCACCACTCGCTGGAGCTTGAAGAAAGGTCAGACATCTGAGGATGGATGAGCAGTAACCAATCCTGCAAATCCACAGGCGCATTGTCTGGCGTCCATTCTGGCAGCCGATGGAGTTCAATCCCTCCTCTCACTGCCTCATCCTCACCGTCCTCATCACCTTTCCTTGAAGACCTTGAGAACTCTCGGTCCAGGATTTGTTGTTGCAGGGACTGCATTCCTTGCATCAACTTCAGCATGACGTCCACCGTCTTGTCAGGGTGGTTTGAAGAGCTTTTCACCTTCGGCACTTGCTCCTCCTCTTCAGACTCTTGTTGAGGCGTCTGACTTCCTTCACTTTCTTGCTGGTCATCTGACCCGTCCTCCTCAGCGGCTTCAGACACCTTTCTTCTGGGGGTCTCAGCCTCCTTCGCTTTGGGGGTCTCGGCCTCCTTATGACATACCTCAGCAGCCTCCTGGATCTTTGCGGCTTCGCTTTCCTCAGACTTCGAAACTTCGGCTTCCTTCGACCTAAGCTTCTTTCCTGAAATCTTTGGGCGTTTGCCTGAATCCTTGAGACCCTCAGCAGGCGTACACTCAGGAGGAGTTGTATACTTCGTTTCACGTTCTTCCATCAACTGAATCTTCAACCTAAGATTCTCCTCTTGCATTTGTTGCATGACTTGTGCCAAATGGGCCCGTTCTTGTTGCATTCTCCATTGGATACTCTCATCCCAAGGAACGGAACCATATGGTGGTATGCCGGCATGGTGTGGTGGTGGCATGTTCCCATATCCCGGTGGCGGCTGTGGAACTAAGGGATACCCATATGGTGACATAACCATTGGAGCAGGACCCATCCCTTTCCCTTGGCTATCCTCCCTGGCTCCCATCTCCACCCCCATACCCGATGCTGCTGCATCCCATGTGAGTGCTCCTGTCTCCTGAGCTGGCGATACCTTAGGCTGAAGCATTGGTGCCTGTTGCCTTGGTTCTTGCTCTCTCTTCAGCTGAGCTTCATCGAACAGAGGTTGAAGGTTCTTGGGACCAAACTGCTGGGGTTCCCCTTTTGGTGGTGCCGGCAAATCCTCAATTGCTTCTAAAGGGGTCTGCTCAACCTCACTCTTACCATCTTCAAGGGATCTCTTCCCAACCCTATCCTTGGAGACTGGAACCAACGCAAGCTCAGCCCCCTGATTGGCCCCACTGGCCCGGGTGCTCGATGCCGTTTCCTTAGTATCTTCAGAGGCTCCTTCTGTCCTCCTTCTTCTCATCATCTCCTCGGAGTTGCTGGCCTTTGGGCTCATAACCTGTTTGGCTATGAGACCCAGGCCCGTCCTTCTCCCACCTGCTCCTCAGCGAAGTTCAAGCACTTTTAACTCTCTTTCCAAAGTCCTCCCTGGACAGTT
>BGPT01002514.1:63193-74005 GCA_003297045.1 Symbiodinium sp. clade C Y103 | reverse complement strand
CACCACATGGGATCAACATCCGCTGGCTAATGGAATTGTGATGACGATGGTCAATGGAATCCCATGGAATTCCAATACGGAAACCGTGTCAGTTGGGCAGTATAACTGTGTCATGCTTTCCCAGCATTGTTAGCTTCGCACGTGCTTTTTCCTACTGCACCATCTTGTAGATTTTTTTACCAGGTCGGTCGAGTGGATTTTGAGATATTTTGAGTCTGTGGGTATGCATCCTCGGAACGCTATGTCTGTTAAGCTTCAAGCTGCCAAGCGTTCATTTGGGGGTTCTTCAAAAACCATCAAGACTTCCAAGCACTTCATCGTTTCCAATCAAATGTTCTGTTCGCAAAACTATCTTCAAAACTAATCAAAACTTATCACCAATAACTTCGGTTTTGAAAAAATGACAACTATCGGAATTAGCAGGACATCGTAGCATCAGTGCGATGGGTGGCCCTTAGGGAGTCGACTTCTTCGTGCAAGTTCCTCGTAAAGGTATACCATGATATACCAATGAAAAATATACTTGTTGAAGAATCCCTATCCCCACAGAATGGATACATACTCCTTGTTTTCTCGCTTCAATGGTATATATATAAAATAGATGATGACTCCAGGGTTCAAGGACTTTCATTCCAGTATTTTGTTTGCCCATCTCCAGGCGAACGTGGGCTATTGGATGCTGTTTGGGGGTCAGGCTGGACCCGTTGGTACCTAGAAGGTTAAAGGGTTTTTCCCTATGGATCCAGTCGTACCTTCTTAGGACGTACCTGGGGCATGATTTTGGGGGTTAAGTACGTTCTTATACAGTGTTTGGATCCATAGGGTTTATTAAGATTCTGACCTTTCTGCGAAGCAAACATGGTCAAAATAGATGTCAAAAGAAACTGAGTGCTGGCGTTCTGCCACTGCAAAGCTGCAAACATTTCTTCAAGCAAGTGGTAATTCCAAGGGTATTGACCCGCAGTTGGGGACGATTTTTTGCGGATAGGGCAACTTCAGTGGGCTTCATTCGGTTCATTGGTACCTGAGCGGATAGGGCAACTTCAGTGGGCTTCATTCGGTTCATTGGTACCTGATGTGTTCCATCAGCCATGAAGCCATGGACCCAACGTGAAAGATGTGGCTCAAAGTAGCTCACATGTCGAAGAACCGAAGAACCCCCGCGGATTACCACGGGAGTATGTGACGAGGGCAGCTATGGCAGCATCTAGTAGCCACAAAGGGGCAGGTTGAATCTCCCTTCTGGCCAACCATTGTATATCAACCCAGGCTTTGACATCACGATCATTGTGCATATATGTACACCGATATTTAAATCTGAATCTACATTGTTACATATTATGTACACATTATTTAGATCTACAAAAAAGTACACATGCACTTTGACATCCATCAAATTAGGAGATGGAATTGATGACACACTTGTACCAATTTTCATTTCCTGTCGGATCGGAGCATCATGCCATTTGTCCACTTTGGCACCTTCCTCATTTGGCTTGGCCGTTCCGGAAACTCAACGCGTTCAGCAACGCAAATTAAAGCTGCCTTGCTCTTGGCTGCTCTGCTGGCTGTACNTTGGCACCTTCCTCATTTGGCTTGGCCGTTCCGGAAACTCAACGCGTTCAGCAACGCAAATTAAAGCTGCCTTGCTCTTGGCTGCTCTGCTGGCTGTACTACTGCAGATCTCCGGCCTTGGCCTCGGCCTCTCTTGGCCGTTCTTTCGTGAAGGAAACTGGGTGGTGAAAGATGGTGACACCTTTTTANCTGGCTGTACTACTGCAGATCTCCGGCCTTGGCCTCGGCCTCTCTTGGCCGTTCTTTCGTGAAGGAAACTGGGTGGTGAAAGATGGTGACACCTTTTTAGGGCTTTGGGTTGCTTGTGAAGGATTGTGAAGGGTGATTGCGAGGAAATCATGATTGACCCCATTTTTTGGCGGAACAAAGAGGACAATTTAGTTTTTGAAATTGCGATTTTTGGGGGAACATTGATGGATAAACTGAGATAGGTCAATGCTGAGCCAAGTTTGTGGGAGAACAGAATTTCATATCCAGCTGAACATGGACTCTTTTTTTTTTTGCTGAATAGCTCAGGTTTGCAGGTTTTCTGTGATACGATACGAGCATGGCTGAAAAAATCTGAAAATGTATTGGGCCCTGAAGACGGCAGATTTGGCAGNGGTTTGCAGGTTTTCTGTGATACGATACGAGCATGGCTGAAAAAATCTGAAAATGTATTGGGCCCTGAAGACGGCAGATTTGGCAGATGAGTTTGACTAGGTCTAACTCTGAAACACACAAATTTCTGATCCCCAATGGCTGCAAAGATGCGCTCAGATTGCGTTCAATCGCAGCATCCTATTGACGCCCGATTGATACTGTAGATTGAATGTGTAGAGTTGCGGCTTTGGATGCAAGGACTTGGTTCCAGTATCTTTGGGCAGACCACAGTCGAAGACAACATATTCACGGCAGNTGAATGTGTAGAGTTGCGGCTTTGGATGCAAGGACTTGGTTCCAGTATCTTTGGGCAGACCACAGTCGAAGACAACATATTCACGGCAGTTTCGAGGCTCGGGTTTGCTTGCTGGGGCATTATATAAACAAATCCGCCAAGGGAAATCCACCAAATGTGCGGAGTCTGTACCAGACCAGACCTCCCGCCTGAATTGGGTCATTTCAAATTACAATACATGTCAATGGTATTCAACCCTAGTTTGCGGAACTTAGAGGGAATCCTGACCCCATGAACCACTGAGCTTTTTCCATTCTACCTGGTTTGATGGTGCCTATTGACTACCTCACATTTTTAGTGGTATAACAAACCACCAACCGGGTTGTTTGAAAATTGGTCNTCTACCTGGTTTGATGGTGCCTATTGACTACCTCACATTTTTAGTGGTATAACAAACCACCAACCGGGTTGTTTGAAAATTGGTCACCAATGGCTGACCAGAAATGTAAAACAAATGTACTTACATCATACATGAGTCATACTCATGCACGCATATCATTTGCATTCACATAACACATTATCAAATCGTATATTCTATATATATATATATATACATATCCTCACTGATTTGAATCTCCCCGCCCCTCGGACATCCACTGATTGAAATCGATGCTACGCATGGCTAGACACTTTTNATATATATATATACATATCCTCACTGATTTGAATCTCCCCGCCCCTCGGACATCCACTGATTGAAATCGATGCTACGCATGGCTAGACACTTTTAGTATGTGTGAACAGTATAGCGTGGCTGAGTTCGATTGATTTCGCCAACAAAAGCCTTCCGTTGGGGATGGTGACAAGCGAGTTTCAGGATCGGGAAATCAGGAAAAATCATGAAAAGTCTCCAACCAATACTTGAAACTAAAAAAAAAAAGTGAGCTCCAGAAACTCGTTCATCAATCCCAATGTTCACAAGGTTTGGACAGCATTTTGCAATCAGCATTTCAGGCCGTGAAATGAACTAATGAACCAATGCAGCATATATAATTTACATATACATTAATTTTTATCACATACATGTAGTATAATCATAACGTCAATCGTCTCTATATAGTACAGTACCAAGTAGTGCTCGGCCCATGCCGGGGCGGAAATTTCGAAAGAAGTAAAACAACTATAGGAAGAACATGGCCTATAGAACATGTTTTGAGATGGAGAAGCAACCAAGTGTTGAAGTTGTGAGGTGCATCAACGAATGAGCAAATGGTTGTTGCTCATCCATTGACATGAAAGAATCCATGCACAACTGACTGAATGAATCAATGAACCAATGAATCGATGACTCAGTGAACCAATGAAGCGATGAATCAGTGAGTGAAGCGGTGAAGAGAGGAAGCAATGAATGAATGAATCAATGATTCAGGGAATGAACCAACCCACTCCGATCCCCTTGAGTTTGTTTGCAATTTTTATGTGAAATCAAGGTGTCACTACAGTCCTGTGTACTTTTTCGTCGGCAACTTTTCCAGATCGAGGCACACCCACGGAAACAGAGACCCTACTTCGGCGACCACGGAAGCCACTTTACCTGAAAAAACACAGGGCTTCGCGCCCGAAAGGTTTTTTCACCCGTGAGTTCACACGCTCCCGAACTGTTACACTTCCCAGCTACTTGATGATGCGTGGTTGACATGATGATGTGGTTGACATGATGATTTTACATACTGGTGGGAATGCTACCCATGACAATCGTCCGTAACTCGGAAGTTTTCTACCTAATTTTCCTGTTATCTTAGATATGTATATATATATATATATATTGCATCTATGTATCCAGGCATAAAATGCCCGAAATCCATCCCTGTTTGAATTTCAACTACAACAGTTGCTTGCCTTAAACCCGCGTTCAGGGGGGCTTTAGTAGAGCAAAGTCTTCTCGTGCAGGGCATTTTGTAGGGGAACCCCGTGAAACAATTCTATAGTGACCTTGCGCCACTTATATGAGATTTTTGCTATTGCATTTTATACGCTCCTCATTTCAGATATTTGGTGGTTCAAAAGAACCAAAGAGTCATAGAGCATTTTATAGTGGAAATTTGAAGGCAAAAACTGGTCGATGTTGAATTTCCTAAAAGGCCTTTTGTACTGCCTGTCTTGTGTGGCGCGTTTTACATATGCGGTTTTCAATACGAAAACGGTTGGTTTTTTGGGGTCCCCTCATTTCAAGGGTGTCTAAGTCAATACAGTAATTTGTATCTTAAATTTGATTATTTTTGGTGCTCAATAGCTCTGGTAATGACAATCGTTGTTAAAAAACTTTGTGAGCCGCTCTTGTCTGTCTTGAAAGGTTCATCATGATTATGATTAGTGGAAATCCCAAATTTGTACGTGGGTGACAAAATGCCCNGCTCTTGTCTGTCTTGAAAGGTTCATCATGATTATGATTAGTGGAAATCCCAAATTTGTACGTGGGTGACAAAATGCCCATCGAAATTCAAAGAAGGAACATATCGAACAACGTATTGGTTTCCGAAAATGCATCAAAACATACAATGGCCTGAAAAACACACCGTTTTCCTGAAAAAAATTTCTGGCTGCGCGTATCGAATTCATTCGAATTGCACTAGGTTTGCGTTCCTTGTGTCCAACTCTGTCCCACATGTTCCCTCCTTAACGTCTCTACATAAAAACTGTTTTTGAATGTTTTTGATTTGCGTTTCGCTCTTCTGGACTGGGGCCCGCTAGGCTCTGCAAAATGTTTGTGCACGTTTTTGTTGCTATAAAGCGCAATGCACATGACAAAGCTTACAAAGGGTGGTTCCAAGTTCCAAGAATCACCCCTACACTGCCAATGGCACATTCAATCTCCGCTTTGTGGCTGAAAGGAGCTCTGAACATGGATTCTTTGAATTTCGGTGAAATTCGACTATTGGACCTTTGGACAAAACGTACACAAACATGATAGAATTCAACAAGTGTTAACAAAAAACTATCTGAAAAAGAACATGTTTTTTTGGCACAAAAGATCATTTTAGACTTGAAACATGCAGGCAAGAACTCTTTTAGTAAAGATGTCAGATTGGCCCCATATGACAACAGCATGCGAGAAAACTCACCAAAAAGGATTTCCATTATAGAATTGGCAGCTGGGGTTACTTGAGCTCCAATGTTGAAATTATGTTAGATACTTTAGCCAAGTCCTGCATTGCATTTTAAAGTGGCTTATCGAGCTCTTGTGTTGAATCGTGCTTGGAAAAACGATAGCATAGTGAGAAAGTTTGACAATTTTCACAGTCGCAGGTCGTGCTGGATGGTTTATAGCTACAGATTGTCTAGCACATCNTCGTGCTTGGAAAAACGATAGCATAGTGAGAAAGTTTGACAATTTTCACAGTCGCAGGTCGTGCTGGATGGTTTATAGCTACAGATTGTCTAGCACATCTTCACCCTGGTAAAGCACGGGATTGAAATTCGGCCTGGCGCAGGACGAAGGAGTCTCAGATCATTGCCTTAGATGGCGGCCTACTTCAGGGACCTGCCAACACATTGTTCGCGGCTAAACGAGCCCTGCAAGGAGGTCGGCTTCGTTTCCGATGAGATGGGACAACGATGACGTTTCGGCGTTGTGAAAAAGCAACCCCAAAGATTGGATGAATTCGGATGAATTTGATAAAATCCTGCTTCAATGATCTAAAATGATNGGACAACGATGACGTTTCGGCGTTGTGAAAAAGCAACCCCAAAGATTGGATGAATTCGGATGAATTTGATAAAATCCTGCTTCAATGATCTAAAATGATGGTCATATTTTTTTCCCCTTCAGTAAGGCATCTGCTTGCTTTTTGTGGAAGGATGTCATTTGAATCTCTAGAGATGTTGTTCGACCTGATGTAGAAACATTGGGAAATCGAGAAGAACCCCAGCGAAACTTCCAAGGACCTCTACACTGGAAAATACCTCGGATTGTCTGGACAAATCACTATTCAAATCCAAGTTATCTTTCCTGGACTATCCCAGTGTCTGAGGAGTAGCCACCTGAAATAGTCAGGTTGCAATCCAGCTGTGGATTAGCTTGGTGCGGTTTTCTTTCCCAAAGTCCAGTGGCAAAGAACTAAGAAAACTGGGGATTTACTTGGTAGTGCATCCCATGAATCAGTTCAGTGGGCAATGCAATTGATAATCATATGAAATGCACCAGTTATATGATATATGTATATATATATATATGAGTTATCCAGATCCTAAGTGGACCGCGAATCCAAGTGGTGATTTTTTTCCACGGGCGTCCCATTAAAAAAAAATGCCAGGTGCAAGTGCTCTGAATGTGGATCTGGTGTTGCTTCACGGGCAACTGGTTGCCAGCCACAATGCCACGCACAGAATGCCCGTGGGCTTTCCATCTGGAAGATTAGGANGATATTGTATTGGCCGTTTTTGCAGGTCTAGTTCAAGCACTATGAATGCTCTTTAGAGATATTTAGGGTTGGTTTACAACTATGCTAACTGTTGGATTTTTGGTGGCGATATCCACAGTTGAAAGGAATTATAAACCACCTTGAATGTGGGGCGTCCATTCCTATATGTTGGTATAGCGCTTATAGCCCTTCCGGGAATTCGCAAGACCAAAACCCTGTTGATAGATATGGTTTACTTTTGGCGATGTCACAAGAACTTTGGGGTGGGCAAAGCCTTCAGGGGCTGCAGAAGCTGGGACTCTCCGCGTTTTTGAAGGCGTAAGGGGATCAAGAGACCGTCGAGGATGGATGTACTACCCATATGCATCCATCGGATTGTTGGATATACTGCATATGCCAGAAAATCGCAAGGACTCATCTTACCCTCGAATTTATTGTGGATTGTCACTACTGTGGGTCAAAGAAGTCATTAAATTTTCAGGCTATAGCGGCTATAGTTTCTATGATTTGAGTGGGATATGATATGGTATACAGTAGACCCATTGTTGATCCAGAAAGCCAGGAGAGCTCTCACCCAGTTGTCAACTCCTGAAGCATCTCTACTTGCTGGCGGGCTACCAGCCACAGGATCTGCGAGCCTTAGAACCTTGCCCTCCGCAGCCAATGAACACTCTGGAGGATTTTCTCCTGGAATTTCCCGAGACACCCATCACTTTTGACATGAAATCCGATACTTTCGAGGAACTGCTGCTGGCTAGTGGTTTCAAACATGTTTTTTATGTTCAAGCCTCGAAATGGGATGATGATCTCTATATCGCCTTTCATATTTTTCACATGGTTGAACACCACCAGCTAGGCTGCAATCTCTGCAGCTTCTTCATGAAGAACTCCAGGATTTTGCACGGGCAGATCAGCCAGAACTGACCGCTGTTCGGCTGTTTATTGAGGCATCACAGTTGAAACGTTTCTTTCCGCAGGGAAAATGGCCATGGCCTCATTTTCAACTTGCTCTTGGCATTCCTTCTAGAGATCCTGGATATACCGATGCCTTAGATGCCATAGCTGCACTGGAAGAGGTGGTTACTGACTGGCAGCAGATGGCATCGATGATCTCTGGGGTGTATGTAACGCCTGGGCAATGGCAGGCACTGGGATCTCCCATGGGCCGATTCCTCACGCCAGGACGGCGTCTGCCAGGCAGAGGCATCAGAGGTTTGCGAGTGATTTGCGATTTGGGCAATGAAGAATTGCTGCAGAACTTCCACAATCTCAGTGACTAGCAGCAGGACTTCATTGGTTTTGTTCGCCATCACTAAAATCTAGGTTCCAAGGAAAAGCAGGCAAACGGTGGTGAATCGTGGTGTTTCATGTTGATATTCCCTTAAATCAACCCAGAAAAATGACCAGCCCTCACCATCAACCAGTCGTGCATAGGGTTCAAGCACTCAGGTGAGGTGCTTCCACTTTGCCACCAAGCAGGTCTGGGTCCCGGAGGGACAAACCCAATAATCGCAAGTGGTTTCGTGAACAGGTTTGTTTGAGCATGGGCTTCAATTTCATTGGTTTACCCATTCATATGATGATTTTCCTTTCTAATTGCCCATTTAAATTTAGTTCAGGGATTTTCCAGGCCATGCTTGATTCCCAGAGGGTACAATCATTTTTCTAAGTTATGGGTATACCCATTTTCAGACACACCGAAATGGATTGATATCAAGCTATAAATGGGATACAATGACCCCACGGAGTGGGGACTTGGTATCCAGGAATTTTGACCACTTACTTTTCCTAGGATTATCCTCCAATCGGGCCGCAACATGAAAAACTACAGGCAGAGTTGGTCAGAGTAACCTTCAAGGCAAATCTTCCTTTGCATTATAGTAGTCAAAAAAAAGATGCCAAGATCTTTCCAGGATGGTATATAGATTATGTTTACATGTGTTCACCATAATTTTGGGGGTTGCTCGAATTTTCTGTGGATTTTCCCACAGCTTTCCATCCAATCGAGGTATTGTGGGCGTCCATACTGGAAGAACCGCTGCGGTGGTGAGTTTCTTCGACCCCGCCGTGGCTTCTCCGACGGAAACAGCACCAGTTTTGGGACCTGTGACACCCAACGCATCAGGCGATACCACAGTGTACTGCCACTAGTCGGTTTCGTCTGCCAGCGATGCTGTACGGTTCCTGGGTGAGAACGGCTCACCACGGTGGTTTTGTTGGGTTGATCAATAGCCCCAGCATCAGATGGTCAAAAAGTGTGTAGTTTTCTGCGTTTAGAGACAACGTTTCACATGGACTTTGTGATTTGTCACATGCATTTGAGCAGTGTATAAAGCCCCTGTTGGTTGATGATTGTACATGATTGCACTATATTGTACTACATTGCAGTGTATATACTGTAGTATATAGAAGTATATAAGGGAGTTGTACTACCCATTATACTGGGGATCATCATCATCATCATCATCATCCAGCAACGGGAATCCCGTTCTGACGCAGCCAATATTTCATGGAACGACATTTCAGAGAATTTAGAACTGCTCAATGAATAGGGATTCCCATTTTTTTAATGGTGGTGTGACCACAACATCATAAATCCATCCATGTATAGAACTTGACCAGATATCTAGAGATGAAGATCGAACACCTCATGTGTTCACCTGGCCACTTCCCAGGTCCTATTCCACCAGCAAAGTTGTTGGAAACGCTTGGACCAGGCCGGTTGATTCGTTCTGAGTTTCCTGCGCAGTTCATCCCAAATTAACGAATGGGGAGTTCCAGGTTCACCACTCATATCGTGCGTATGGGGTGTCTAAGGTTACCTTAAGGTTAGGCATGATTGCTGTGTCGAAAATTGCAGACAGCTTTGCTGCCCAGTGTATTTACATAAAATATATATAAAATTTCCATCTAACAGTAAAGCTTCCTGCCATTTTCTGCTCCGTGAAAGAATTTATTGTGCATTGATGCGATCATGAGATCGGAGCCATTTGGAGGTCTTATAACATTTTATAACAGTGCGAGATCCCATTTACATCCCAAACAAATATTTGGTGTTCCGTGTCTTGGTCCAACGCCATGCCACATGTCCTTCCTCTCATTGCAAGGTGGTGCCCCCAAGTCATAAGTTGGTTTATAAACCCCATGAATACTATGGTTATCGTTGCCATCAACCCTGGTTATACCTAAAATTTCATCCTTAGTAACCATGGTTATCAGTTAACTATATTTTTTTTTTACCTACTTACGTATATGGTTATCAACTTATACACATTCTCTCTCAGGATTTGGCGTCACCACCTTCTTTTTTTCGAGGACGGCTCGCCAGGGCGTCCCTAGTGCTTCGCTTGGTGGAGGAGCGACTCCTGCCACCTCTGGATGAGCCCATCATTGACTTTCTGAACATCAGTGGCCGTGCCTTGGACGTGATCGGTGAAAGTGATCCCGGATTCCGGAACGTCTTGGGGACTACCATAGATTGAGTAGGTAAAATGATAATGATAAGATACCATGAAAATTATGTAAATAGTTTTGTTTACAGAAATGGACACTCTGCATATCTCTAATATATGTTTGATTGCTTTGTTTTTTATTCTTTCTATATTGACATTCAGAAGTATAGAATGCACTCTCCAGTAAGCTAACGCGTGTATATATCATTGACATTCATCGACAGTGTGTATATACATGATTTTCCCTCGGACACCTTTGATTTCCCATATCTATCTTTATCTCCTGGGGGTGTATAGATGTATAATGTATATAATGTGTAACATGTAGCTGGGAAGGTGATTTTTTTGTACAACTGGCTGACCCAAGCTGGCCATAAATTCCAAGGAATAATCCTTTCCCCCTAATACTAAACCCCTCCCCCCCCCCTAATACTAAACACCTGAGGTAGTTTTTAGTATTAGGGGGGTATTTATTATTAGGGGGACC
>BGPT01002514.1:0-63177 GCA_003297045.1 Symbiodinium sp. clade C Y103 | reverse complement strand
GCAAAAAATTGGATTTCGAAGCGGACCCCTAATAGTAAGCGCCAGACCTTAATATTAAAAACTATTTTTCTCGATTTCAAAATCAATTAAATCTCAATTGGGTCTGGGGGACCCCCTAATACTAAGCACCCCGGGGTGAACTAGTTTTTAGTATTGGGGGGTAGAACCCACAAATGATAGGTTTATTTTTGAATTGTTTTCTAAAGGGGATCAATTAAAAGTCAAAAACCGGTTGGTGTTTAAAGGGTTTTAACCTCTACCTGGGATGTTTTTAGTATTTGGGGTACGTTTAGTAATAGAGGGAAGGGATTAGATGCTGTTATCTTTTGTTTTTCGGTGACAACACGAAAGCCTCAAATTGTTTGCCCGGTCAACTGCTGATCACATCATTCGCTGCTGTACTTTACCCTTCTCACGACATAAAATGCAAGTTTGATTGAGTTGCGTCATTGATCAACGTTGTTGCCCACCAACACTCCAAGACATGACAGGGATGTCACCATGAGTTTGCTCTCCGTACCACACGATTCCTGTCCATAGTTCTAGGGGGTTGGAGAAGCTACAGATATAGCATTGAAGTACATAATCAGATTGCAAAGACTTTCATATTGCATATTGGCAAAATATCGAGAACTCACTGGCCAAGATGATGTTAAGATATGGGAAATGATCCCAAACATGGTTTATATTACATTAGTTTGCCCAGTAATACATCATATGCCGCATTTTATTTGGATCCATGTGCTGGGAAAAGCTGTGAAATCTTTGGGGTAAACCTAAAATGAACAGGAAGTAAAAAATAATCCAATCAATTTTGAGTTGAACATTGAGGTTGAAACATGGACCCAGCTTCAAATGTCTAGGACTTTGCAGTTTTGCCCAGGCAAATCTTTGAGACCTTTCCATCCTTAGGTTGGTTTCCCGACTGGGAAGATCATCCTGTGATGAAGAGTCTGACGCTGCGAGCCTAACTTAGTGGATCTTAGTGGTTCACCGAAGCTAGGGGGTTAGATTAGTTCACCCCACTTCGCAGGTATTTGATGCATGGGATTACTCATCTGACCACATCTCGACACCATGCCATGCGGTATTTTTTACTGGGACAATTCGGTTAAAATCCCAATGAAAAATCCACATCACTATTCAATTGCCAAGATGCAGCCCACGAACCCGAATGCTCACACGTATGACAATGGTTCAGAAGTAGAAACATAAGACATGAAGACATCACATATCTAAAGTGTGGAAGACATAGATGTTCCACAACCCAAATTCGGCAGTTGAAACTGCAACATGTAAAATATAGAGTGTGAAGCGTAAAAGTACCAAGCATGGCCTTTGCAGCAATCCACACACTGCGTGCCCGCCAGCTTCAGCGTGTTTCTTTGTCGATGCTGGACGCGCTAACAGCGTAGCATCCGCAGCGTGCAGCCGTGCTTTCACAGAGTAGCATCCGTTGCAAATCCAAGAGAAGGACTTTACTAACCCCTCCCCCAACTCTACCCCATCCCATCATGAGTAACGTGATGTAGCTCTCACAGCGTAAGATGACGCATCCGTTGCGAATTCGAAAGAAGGACGATATTAGCCCACCCCATCATAAGTAACCCACCCCACCCAAACCCACCCCAACCCACCCCATCATGAGTAACGTGATGTAGCCTTCACAGCTGAAGATGACGCGTCTGTGCGGATGCAAGAGAAGGACGTTATTAGCCCCGCCGCCCCACACCACCGCACCCCATCATGAGTAACGTGATGTAGCTCTATAAGATGAAGCGTCTGTGTGGATGCAAGACAAGGACGTTATTAGCCACCCCCCACCCCACCCCACTCCACCCCACACCACACCATGATAAGCAAAACATGATAAAAAAAAAGTACACGTTTTTACCACGGCAAATTATATTAGCCGTGGTCCAACGACTCGCTTAAGCTACTATAAACTACTGTAACCTTGAAGATATTCTGAATGAATCTACTAGGGTAATCTTAACATATGCGTTCTTCCACTATAAACCCAATAGTTAAGCTACTGAAACAAAGCTATTGAGCCATGGCAGGAGTTGGTGGACTACCACCGTGGCGTTTCCTTCCTGACTGGGTGACGGACTCTGTGAAGTCCCCCATGGAACTGGCAGAGCGCTCCTTGAGTCTGGTGAATCCTGGCTTTCTGCAGAGTTGTTTGAGAANCAAAAATAGTGATTTAATCAACGAAAAGAGATGAAAAGAGGATTTAACCATGAAAAATGGAGATTCAAGCAAAAAAATGCGTCAATGGGCGTTTAAGGTACAGTAAGATTAGTAATATGGTTTTAAGGAAAACTCACATTCAAACGACTCCAAACCATCAGAATCTACACATGGCTATGTTGATGGTGATTTAACCAGCAGAAAAAGGGGTATACAAAGCAACTCTCCAATATGCTTCATGAAGATAGAATGGTGATACCAGTAGTACCGCACAAGGCGGTGGCGGAAGTTTCGGAATAGGAAACCTATAGGAGAGGTTCGTTGTTGTGAGTCATGGATGGCAGAGCAGATCCACTGATGGATCAAAAGGTGGTTGGAGCGTCGGCCTATCTANAACTAACTAACAAACTAACTAACTGACTCACTGACTAACTGACTAACTGACTAACTGACTAACTGACTAACTGACTAACTGACTAGCTGACTAACTGACCAACTGACTAACTGACTAACTGACTAACTGACTAGCTGACTAACTGACCAACTGACTAACTGACTAACTGACTAACTGACTCACTGACTAACCGACTAACCGACTAACCGACTAACCGACTCACGGACTAACTGACTAACTGACTAACTATGTCTAACTGACTAACTAACTAAGCTAGCTAGCTAGCTACCTAACTAACTAACTAACTAACTGACTATCTAACTAAGTAACTAACTAACTGACTGACGAACTGACTAACTGAGTAACTGACTAGCTAACTTACTAACTAGCTGACTAACAAACTAACTAAGTGACTAACTGACTAACTGAGTAACTGACGAACTGACTGACTAACTGACTGACTCACTGACTAATTAACTGACAAACAAACAAACAAACAAACAAACAAACAAACAAACTAACTAACTAACTAACTACCTAACTAAGCTGTTAAGTGGTTAAGTTGTTCAATTGTTAAGTGGTTAAGTTGTAAGTTCAGTTAGTTAACTGACATCTCAAAATTTGCTTAAAACCCCCAGTTCTTGACACTTTTGACTTCCAAATGTGCTTGGCGCCACAACCGCGTGCACTTTTTCGACATCGGATGGCCATCGAATCGTCAAAAAGTGCTTCGAGACCCTCACTTTTTTACGATTTTCACTTCCAAATGTGCTTCGCGCCACAGCGCCGTGCACTTTTTCGACATCTCAACTTCCAAAAGTGGTCCGAGACCGTCAGTTTTTAACACTTTTTACTTCCAAATGTGCTTCGCGCCACAGCGCCGTGCATTTTTTCACATCTCAACTTCCAAGAGTGGTCCGAGCATGAGGTGTTTTGTCACTTTTTACTTCAAGATGTGCTTCGCGCCACAGCGCCGTGCATGTTTTTCACATCTCAACTTCCTAAAGTGGTCCGAGCATGAGGTGTTTTGTCACTTTTTACTTCACGATGTGCTTCGCGCCACA
This sequence comes from Symbiodinium sp. clade C Y103, assembly GCA_003297045.1. Lineage (NCBI taxonomy): Eukaryota > Dinophyceae > Suessiales > Symbiodiniaceae > Cladocopium > Cladocopium sp. clade C. The sequence goes on along the minus strand of BGPT01002514.1, from coordinate 59,526 downwards.
ACGGCTTGCAATTTTTCATGTCTCATTTGCCAAGATGTCTCCGCACCCGCCGCTTTAGCGAGCCTCCTTTTCGACCATCCGGAGCCACAAAACATTGGAAAAACACAGTGTTTCGCGCCTTTCCTACTTTTTCGCGCTCCTGCATCTCTTCTCTTCTGATTTTCTTCATTTTCTGACTTTCTTCAGGGCTGTGCTTTCCATCTGTCCATATTGTCGGAAGGTTTAGCTTCTAAACTTCCTTCGATCATGAGTGGGATATAACTGCGACTGTGACCCTCCAAATAGCAGCCGGTAGTTGGTGGTAACCGATGAGGCGGGCGAAATGGAAGCCTGGGGGGCCTGCAACTGGATGAAGCGATTCAACGACCAAAGATATGGATTTTAAGCAACAAGACATGGTGAAAACTGGTTAGTTGGGAAGTATACTAGGAACTAATCCTTTGCGACATGGTGATATCATTGCCTAACCAGCTATTTGTTGCAGGTAATCTGAGATTGGTCCAATGATTTGTCAGTTTGAGGATGAAAATGAGGTTGCAAAAAAAATGAAAAACATCAAATTTGATCAATTTTGGAGAGTGATGATACAAATGTTTTCAGGGAAACCCAAGGCCCCAAACCGAGATTCTCCACGGGATGATACTAGAAATTAGTAGATGGTTACCGACACGAAAGAATTGAATCTTATCTCACCGTTTAGACCTAGAATAATCTAGTGTTGCATACTTAGGCCCTCCCCAACTAATTCCATAGTTGGTATCATCACCAGATTTTTTGTTGACATTTGACCAACTTACTTCTAGGCGGACATTTGACCAACTTCTAGGATATGGTTTTGGGAGTTCATGAATTGGGTGTAGCCTGAGGTCTACCTTGGCGGACAGATTTATAGATCTTGAAAACCATCAGAGTTTTTCTTGTCAAGCCCAAATCCCTGAGACCGGTTGTTTCGGGTATTGGAAATGTTGGTAGAAGACACACATACATGATCTGGGTTCAGGTCATGGTTTTATATCCGTTGGAAACGACAAACAGATACATACTGATACATAGGGAATGAGGAGTGTTTCTTTTGTTGCGCTCAGACTGTTTTTTTACCCAGCAAAGAAACATTGTTTACTCATCATTGTAGCTATGTTCATGGCTACCAGGGTCAAGATAGAATCCAGTTTTTCCGAGGAATCGCTCCTTCCAAGTTGGTCAAAGTTTCATTTATTCGAACATGCAATGGGCTGTGGTTGAGCTCGCAGTGGAACNGATAGAATCCAGTTTTTCCGAGGAATCGCTCCTTCCAAGTTGGTCAAAGTTTCATTTATTCGAACATGCAATGGGCTGTGGTTGAGCTCGCAGTGGAACGTGCAAGCGGCTTGAGCTTTCCTGAAGCTGCACGGAAGTTTGTCTTCGATCCCTTGGGGATCTCTGCAAACACCTACTATCGATCTGACGAGATGCCGCCATGTCCGCAGTCTCCTGCAACAAGCATCTGNACGGAAGTTTGTCTTCGATCCCTTGGGGATCTCTGCAAACACCTACTATCGATCTGACGAGATGCCGCCATGTCCGCAGTCTCCTGCAACAAGCATCTGCGATTTTCTCAGAGATTCTTTCATATTTTTCCATAAATCCACCCGAAATAGTGGGAATCACAACAATGGGACATATATAGGGAATATCAGTCCTATCATTTCTGGCCCCATGTAGAAAATCTGAGGCACTTTTGAACGAAATTTGCGTGCTGGCATTGGTCTTTGTGCCACAGCAGAGGATCTCTTCTTGCTGGGAATCACTTTGAGGCACCGTCTCCATCTCCAGGGGTAACCAGAAACACCCAGGGTCAAAAGACCCATACCAAAGTCAACCTTTGAGTTGTAAACCTGGGTTGATTGGTTGAAGGTAACCCCAAGAAGTTGATCATGTGCTGCTGAAATGGTTCCACCCGAGGAAGGGCGAGGTTGACACAATGTAGCAATCTGAGCAGCATCCTTGGGGTGGTCCCGAAGGAGGTCTTGTCGGAGCTGCTTGCTCTCAAGCAGTGGCTTTCAAGAAGTCATGATCGATCAGCTAGCTGTGCACTTCCCAGCTGCAGTCCCAAGTTTCCTAGAGAAGCCTCCAGCCACAGATTTCGCGAGCCACTCGGATTTTTCGTGGTGTTGAGTCTGGATGATTTTCCCCATGGTAAATCCATCAGAAATGGGGATCTATCTACACTTGGATGTCAATGTGGATACTATGTAGTGGTGGTATCTGGTTTTCAAGCCCGCTTTGGAAGCTTTTGAGATATCCTAGCTATAGCTGGGATATACCCATGGTCATGAGCCAATTACTAAATGGGATGCACATCGACAGGCAGGTTCTGGAAGTACCTGTACCCTCATATGTCTCTGAACATGGCTGTATTATATCAAGTCTTGGGCAATGTGATAAACTGATGCAAAGCGGTACACCCAATGCCATAAACCATCCGAGTAACAGACCATCAGAAGGGGGTGGTGGTGATAACCTGATAACCTGTGAGAATCATCTCATGGCTGGCGGTATACTCGATGACATAAACCCGAAATTTGGCAATGTTTATGAATGGGGTTTCCATCATTACCAGATTCGTAAAATGATTTTAGGTATTTAATTCAGGTACCTTACGACTCTTGGCAAATACCAAGTGGGTTTGTCTGAAGGTTGGGTACCCCTAGAACCTACTGGTACACTGGTACATTGATCATTGTTGTATGAAATTGAATTTACCCTCTGGCTATTTCACATAGCCATAGAAAATTGCTAATTTTGGATGATTTTCCCAGCTAGAAACCTCCATTTAGTTCGTTGATTTTCCATGGCTATGTTAAATAACCAGAGGGTAAACTAACATAGCTCTGGAAAATCACCATGTTTAATGGGAAAATCCACTATAAATGACCATTTTCAATAGCAAACTGTTAGTTTACCAGAGGGTAGCCATTGATTCACTGGGCACCATGGCTCCATCCGTCATCCTTCGAGGTCATGGGCTCTCACTGGCAGGTCGTGGTTTTGCAGGATATCACTTGAAAGGTGGCTGGTGGCTGGATGGATTGGAAGGACAGAGAAATTTCTTTGGTTTTTTTGGGTGGTTAGATTAGTTCGATGTGTTGTTGTCCTTTCTTTTTTTTTGCCGTATGAGTTAGGTTCTTATATATAGTTTCTGTTGGGGTCACCACACTAGTCATTTTTTTCCGTTGGAGATGAGATGAGAAAAACACAGATACCAAAATGCTTGGCCGAGCTGTCAACGAGGGGATCAGCCACCAAGGTTGTTGGCGCATGGTGGTTTAGAAGGATACTTGGGACAGAACGTTTTGGTCCAGACCAATGCAAATGCTTCCAGCGTTCTGGTGAGTCTTGGCTTCGAGATTTTAAGTGAGTTGTGGAGTTGTGCAGTCACCTCTGAGAATAAGAAACAGGGGACCAATCATGCATTGATCATGCAAAGGAATGGTCATTAGGTTCGAGGCCAAGTTCAAGTTGAACTTCATGACATCATTTGCAGCACTATAGGAAACAAACCACATCTCACCCTTCAAAGTCGACGATGAAAAGGATTTCAAAAAAAAGAACATCTTTTTGGAGATAGGGTGATCTCCCAAATTATGGCCAATCAGGAGATTGAACAGGGATCCCAATTTGTAGACAAACCGATCCAAATTTGTAGACATGCAAAAAGATTTGTGTTTCGTCATAGTTTCAGATAGCACCGTAAATTCGATTCAAAGAGCATCCTGGACCCTCATTCATGGACATGAGCCACATATGCAGTATGCAAATTGTGTGATTCGCAATCTTTTGGGATTTCGTAGGTAGGGTAGTATAAATAGAAGGCTGGTGCAACTGACACCTTCTTCCCCCCAAGGCGGCTTTCAGCCGTGATGGTGAAAGGTTGGGGAGCACACACAGAAAAACACCTATGATCACAAAAAGTGTATGAAAGATGTCTATATAATTCTGATTCATCATGTATATATGCACAATACTATACAATATGACGCACCACGCTCATATTTTTGGAATTCCCCTTACATTTTCACGGTTGGTTCAGGTGCCTTAACGGCACGGTTCAGGACCTGGATCTCACGCGCAACTGCCTCAGCGGAATTGCAAGCCATTGCCAAAGCAGTACTGGTAGGCTTCATCAATGCACCGCAGACCTTCAGTACCTTGGAGATTTAACCAGAATCCAAAGATACAATGATAATGATTTAACCCTAATCTCAAAATATGGAATGAGAATGACTCGATGACTCGTGACTTTGTTGTGGAATATCATTAATACATCCAACATTTCACAATACTAATTAAATACATTTAAATGTAATGAAATATAAGAATATAGATCACTTGCTAGGGCAATCCCATCCCCCGCGCGTTTTAAACACCCGGATAAGCAACACATATTGGGACCCAGCTCGGGTGTGTTCAATGTTAGATGGGATTACTCAAGCCGGTTGTGATTGCAATCAATTTCCCAATTTCAAGTCTGGAAGGGTAGATCGGCGAAACATCTAGAGCTTTATAGATTATCATTTCAACTCATTTTAACTCACGAAGGTATTTGAACATATGTATCTTACGCTACATTTCGCTATAGTTCAATCAATGTTCTGCTATTCTTTACCGTCCTTCAACAATCATTTCGATGTCTACCAGAGGAATTTCCTCTTTCGGCCCCACTCCAAAAAGTTCACCAAAGTGCCCAGTGATAACTTGGTTTGCAACCCCATCTAACTGTAAACATCTTTACCATAAACATCCACAAACCCTAAACATACTTATGAGCCACTGAGCTAAGTTGGTGGAACCACCTTGTACTCTCCAAAAAAAAATTGTTTGACAAGGAGAACCCACCATTGATGGATCATTTTCCAAGGGAATCCGACTAGATTTCCATACCTAAATTTGTATAAGTTGGTTGATAAATCCATCTGACTAGTCTGATATATCTACCGTAAACCCAACCGTTCACCGACTTATTCATTGGATTTATGGTAGATATATCATGATAACAAGGTTGATTGGAATCACTTAGTGTTTCATGATTAGTGGCTTATCAACTTAGTGTTTCGGATTGGGGTCACTACCTCGTAGTAAATTCATGATTCTCCCGTGAAAAAAGCCACTGCCATGGTTGATTACCAGAGGGATACCCTACTCCATGGTTATCTACGAGGTGGTGCCCTGCACTTCTGAGTTGATTTAAAGACCTCATCAACCACTGTATAGATGTAACATGTTATAATGTGATCTAACGTGATACAATTATAACATACACCGCAGTTACCCTATAATGATCGCTTGGGGGCCCCACCCAATGAATCATGTGGGTGTCGCCCAGGTGCTGGCGACACTTGGGGGGTTGCCACGACGAGTCCTGTCCCTTCCACCACTCCGAACAGCTCGAAGCCGGGGCTGCCGTGTGAGTTGAGCCGCGAAGTCCTGGCCGTGCCAAGCGATTGCCAGCTGCCCTTGCAGCAACACGAAGATCCTGGGCAGCCATGGCTGTTGTTGTTGGTGAAAGAACGATGAGAATTCCAACTATTTCAATAGAATTTTATTCCATCTTTTTGGGTGGTTGCTGCATGTAGTTTGTTGGGTACCTAAATTTATGGACATTTCATCGGGAAAAGGATGGGAACATGATGATTTTCATTGTCTGAAAACCCAACCAGTTCCAACTACGGTGAAGTTTGAATTGGTGTGACATGGATTTAGTTTTAAAAAGGATTCAGACTCCTTCTGATAAGGGTGTTTACATCTAGCAAGTGACAGAATTTGACTGGTGTTGAAATAGAATACAATATGGACTACAATACAAGAAAATATGATATTAGAACACAGTGCACTACAATACATTAGAATATGAAATGATACTATATAATATGATGTGATACAACATAAGATATATCACGATATATTATGATATATTATCGTGCAATATATTTTGATATATTTTTGATTTAGTATGATAAGATAATATTCTAATATGATATGATATCATTTGATTTGATATGATATGATATTACTATATATTACTTAATATGACATAATATGATATACTATGATATGATATGATACAATATGATACAAAATGATACAATTAATAATAATATTTAATACGATATAATATGATTTAATACGATTTAATTTGATATAGTACGATTTCATATGATATAATATGTTTAATTTGATTTAGTATGATATAAAATGATATGATATAATTTCATATAATATAATATGATTTGATATTCTTCAATAATAAAGTAGGATATGATATTATATTATATGATATTATATGATATCATATTGTATGATATGATGTGATACGATATGATATTGTTTGATATTTAAGGGGTGCTTCAAACCGCTATATATACTCTTGGGATCGGGGACATAATATGCACATTTCAAGTCCTGTTCTCTTCCCTTCGATCAACTAAAATTGAGACAAAACTCGAAAACCCTTTCGATAATGATTTCTTGCAAATGCTCCTTTCAACAAACCCAAGGCTGGTTGGTTATTTCATGTTCGTTCATGACCTCATAATCTCCCTTTTTGTTGCGGGGCAGAAAGTGGTAAACCCAATGCCATAAACCATCTCCAGTTCTGGTTCATTATTGAAAATGAAAATTTGGGATTTGGGACGGTGTAAAATATGATCCTCTAAAATGACCCTTAATTACCATATGGTTATGTTGCCCCTACCAAGCTAATTCTGGAAAGCTCAAGTATTTTAAACAAAACGAAAAAAAACGATTTAGCCATTTTGAAAAAAACGAAAAGCAAAAAATATGCAATCAAAGAGCAATCAGGAACCACAAAAAACTCGGCAATTCTTCGTGTTTTGCATTCCCAATCGCCTTTTTTTTCGCATTTGTTTTGCATTTTTTTCGCATTTTTTTTTTCGAATTTTTGGTGCATTTTGTTTTGCATTTTTTTTGCATGTTTCTTCAGTTTTCGCAACTTTCTACTTCTGCTGCATTCCCAATCGCTTTTTTTTTCGCGTTTTTTCGCCTTTTTTTTGCTTTTGTTCCGTTTTTTTTTGCTTTTTTGTCGCTTGTTTATCGTTTTTTTTTGCTTTTTCAAATCGTTTGTTTTTCGTTTTTTTTTTCGCACTTTTTTTTTTAACAAGGTTTACAGGAGTTAGCTTGTATAGCAGACGACATAACCATATGGGTTTACTACAATTGACCACCTAGCATTGTTGAGTTTGGATGAGCAGCAAAAACTCCATCCAGGATCCGACGTTGATGGCCTTGTCGGCTGAGAAGCTCTACAAATGTCGAGGTTTTGGAGTGCAAAGTCAACCGGAGGACCATGTCCCGCTGCTGCCACCCCGACGTTGCAATCGGAGCGATAGATTTCGACACCTGTGAAGAACGGGCCGGTGGGTGGTTTCAAAGGGTGATGTTCACATTCATTTGGGATTATTATCCCAATGGACTAGTATGTTTTTGAAGTTGAAACCGCCAGCCAGAAAATGGATGGAAATCTACATGAGGGTAGCGGTTAAGAGTTAATTAGTCACTTTTCACTAAGAACAAATGGGGAATTTTGCAGCAATCAACGGGAAAATGATGGAACATGCAGCATGAAATAACGCCCGTCTTATGTCCATGGTGAAAAAAGATGATCAGGTCCCCGGTTCTGAACATTTCAATGGGGATGGGTCCAGGACTGGAAAGTTTACAGCGGTGCACCACCGGCTTCCACGAATAGTTATCTCAAATCTTTGGACATGTTTTTCTGATGAAGTTCTGATTTGGTCTCACCCGAGGACATGGCAATCATAGTCCATTTGACCAATGCGTTTCGCGCGATTTGCCGAAGCCCCAGGATGCTTGGCAAATACCCAGCTGTCCGTTGTTCTGTCTAAAACCAACATTTTTTTTTGGTGGAGGGGATTTTACTTGCGTCTGGGACCAACCTGGATTCCAGTCTTGTTCCTATGTTCTTCGGGCCGGCGCAGCGACTGAGGGCTGGGTCGAAATGATCCACAGTTGCAAGGACTTCCGGCGGACACACGACCTCAAAAAGCTCTGCACCCGGATGGCAGCGTGCACTTTCGCATGGAACTTGCTCAACGAAATTGTTTGGGACGTGGATTCGCGACTGGGACACTGTTGGAGAGCAAGGCTTGTTTGCAGGATGTGTTTTGAATCCTTCATTTCTTGAACCCTCCAACTTGTTGAACTGTTCAATGAATGTCCAAGTTGCTTCCTACTTTGAAGATCAACAAAGATCTGGAACTTGAAGCCCCTGGAGTCAATCCAAGGATCCCGACATTGGTGAATATTGTTCGCACTCACCATAAACTCTTGGAAGCATACAGCCACAGGCTTGCCAAGCGCAAAGCACCTTGGCCCAATTGATACCCTGAGAATCCCTGGAGATATCCTGAGCAGGTCGCAGGCATGCTGGCAACACCCCAGAAAATGGGTGGTAAGTCACAAACAGTTGAAAGGCCAAGAGTTTTGAAAGCAGGGTTGCACAAAGTGGTGCCTCCCAGTTGTCACTTGGTTTATAATCCCGTCGAACTAGCTCGGTATATCTGAGATAAACCCAACAGCAAACCCACTGTTTTCAACGAACTTTATAGTAGCGTTTCAGATTTGGGGCACCTGACAGAGACTGAAGAAACTGAATAGTATTGACATGTATCGACTCAGTCTCAGTATTGACAGAGAATCACAGCCTTTAAGCACCGAGGACCATGGTTTAGAGTGTCTTCGATTTGAAAGGCCCGCCTCGAAGATTTGCGGAGGGATGAAAGCTTATCCCCTCGAGGCTTGAGGGGAAGCTGAACGGGTGTCCGCTTTTTTGGCGTTCAAAATGGTTTACGCATAGATTCAATTCTGGCCCTTGATAGGTATAAATTAAATGGGAGTATAACGATATATCACGTTATATCACCTTAGTTATAGGAATTATAATCCGATGTATCAATGATAAGGGCCATAAGTGCTTAAAATGGCGTAACCATGAATCGTAGTTGGGAACCTCCCATGAGACAAGCCCTACTACTCTGGCACGCATGTTGTTCTAAACATTGGTGTGCCAGGCGAGAAAACTGGAACCTTTGTTCCCTGATCTGCGGAATATGTAGTTTCACGAGTTTGACGCGCTTATCGATTTTACGCCTTACCTGCCTTTGCCAGCACTTTCAACTTTTTCTCACAAGGGCAAGAAGGTCCTGATTGTGGCCGGAGCAAACAAGTTCTGCCGAGCTCCAAAATATTTGATGGACATCTACAGCCCATATTTTGTATTCGACGAGATTCACTTGTTTGATGCGTCGGATTTACCCGATGTTCCAACGGGGCAGAATGTCAGCAGCAAAATCATCACACGGAAGCCTAGATTTGCTGTATACGATTGTTCGTTTTCCCGTTGATTAGCCCCCCAACGTCCATCAGGAATAGGGTTAGTTTTAGTATGTTTTCGTGAGGTTTTAAGCCATCTAGTCCCGGAACCCCGGACAAGCCCAGTTTGAAGGGATGCAAATCCAAGGAAGGCATTCCTGCAAGTTGGAACCAGAAACGATGGAGACTTGGTTCATTTGCTGCCCAGCATCGTAAAGGAGGAGGACTTTGTGGTTTTGATGTGGGACACTGACATCGTTGCCAACCCAGTAACGTACCTCGGTGTGGAGAAGTGGATGTTTCTTAAAATAGGCATGGTACCCCAAATCATCCAAATTAGACCATTTTAGTATTGAAACACATAGTTTGGGGATTCCTCCATTTTGAGATACTACCAAGCATATCAGTAATATCCAGATATATCCAGCATTTTTCAGAATGCCTGCGATTGCTTCCATTTCTTGGTGGCCCCAATTGCTACTAAGTTGTCTGAAATCAGTAGGTTACCTTGGGTTTATGCTAAAATTATCGAGCTAGTTAGATGGGGTAACATGTAGGCCAACAAACACAAGTTGGGGGGACCACTCTGTAACTAGGCGTAGTTGAAGGTTCTGAAATCTTTTACTTCTTTATGTTCATTAGGATGCTCTCGGTTTGTCTGAAAATCAGGCGGTACCCCCGAAGTCCACTGGTTTATCATCAAACTCCCCAAAGTCACAATGTTTATTTCGGGCCCCGTCTTCAGACCCATCCATCCCTTGTAATTGTTGAGGCTGGAATGGGGTTTCTTGGCGGATTTGTTGTCGCAGAATCACAGCTTGGTGGATGAGCTTTTCATTGAGCTACATTTTCCATACCAACGAATAGGCTGGATCTACGAGCATCACTCGGCACGAGAGGCGTGGCCTAGTCTCGACGTTTTGTGAAAACAAAACATGGTGAAGATTGGTGAAGAATGATCGAATTAATCGAGTTCATACAGACATGTAGAGTTCAGATCGAACACTGTACGTAATGATCCCCGAGATGTTTCATGTTTCTAGCAAGTAGTCTTGGCTTGTGATCTCATAAATTCTATTTTTCATAGCAGTTTCAAGGTTTGATTCGAAGGTTCACCCAAGAGAACACATACCCGCTAGGAACCATTCACATAGCTAGATGGGCGCTCGCTATTTTCATCCACAAATTTGCAATTTTGATTTATTTCCCAAAGCTGTTGTGTATCAAATTCTCAGAGGGCATTCGGAGAAAAGTCCTTGGTGCTTACCCAAAGCTATTGCAACAACTGCTGGAGGCGTTTGAGCTCCTTCAGCAACTTCGAAAGCAATGCAATTTTGCAGTTCATGCTTGGCCATAAAGGTATTTGGGTGTGTCTGAAAATGGGGATACCCCATAGAATTGCCATGAGGAAAGGTGAAATTTGATGAGAAGCCATCAGATCTTGGGGGATTCCCCGATTTCTATGTTTTTTAGTTGACATTGAATATAGAATGATAAACGTTCGTAAACCGTCAAATATGGTGGTCTTCCATTAAAATTTTCAGACACCCCCCAATCTTTGTGCAACGAATCGTAGCGTTTTCGGAGCAGGACTCACCAGAACCCAGCAAAATCGATCCGCGGGCGGAAAAGAGCAGAACACCGGAAGTCTTCCGCCATGATACCCTCCAGCAATCAAAGAAAGCACTGAGACATGGACCGTACATGGAGGTTTCTAATGGCAAAATCATCCATTCATACATGGATGAATGTCCATTGGTATCTTTGATTACCGGAGTGTATTTGGGACAGCCATCCATGGAATATCCGATTTACCCCAAGAATGACCTAGTTTTTGCAGGTAAATGCATACCTTACATGGCGCACACGGGTGTAGATATCTATCTCGTTTTGCCTTCCGAAAGGGGTTTTTGGGTGGGAAAGATGGGGAAGCCAGCTGGGTGTGTAGTTCAGTTTAGGGCAACCTATTCTTTTTTCATTTTTGATATATTTTAATATATTTGAATAGATATATGTGGGGATACATGAACCTGACCAGTTTTTGGGTTTCTTTTTTCAGACTGTCCAAGATTGGCCATGGAGGAAACCTTCACGGAGGATCACCACCTTGCAACCCCCGATATTCGTAAATGTTTGACCAGCTGTCCACCTGCAGATGGCTGCCTGATCTTGGTGAAACTGAAGTTTGACGTTTATTCTTTGCGGAGGGAATCTCTCGGTCGGAGGGAGCCTTGAACCAGTTATATATATATAGCCCTTAACAGTTGTAGCTGGCTTGTACTGATATATAACCATATTTACAGAAGCTATAGTCCCGTTCTTAAACTGTTAAGAGCTATAACTGTAGTATCTTACAATATCTCATAGCATCTTTTAGTAGCTTTTAATATCTCTTAGTCTCCACGGCATCCCGCAAAAGTATCCTTCCAGACTGAGCATTCCCACAGCCGGCAGGTCATCGCTGTGAAAGCCAAGATGCACAGCTTGTGGTCGCAGAAAAAGTGGCTGGGGCTAGCGGTTTTTCAGCGGATCCAGATGGAGTTTCAAAAAATAACAGCAAAACTGAGGGGAAATCGAAGGCATGTTTCACTATCTACTGTAAGTTGTTTGGAGCAATAGAAAAAATGTGGGGTTCAAATAGCAGTACCATGGATTACCATGGCTGATCTGGGATGCGCAGGGGTTGGCAAGTGCGTAGCCAGCTATCAGCGGGGCATCACCTGCACACAATGGAAGTGCAATGGCTGTGGTGGTTGAAAACCAGGCGCAAAATGGATCAAAATGGAACAAATGGGTTTGGCTGAAAGCATGTTGGCGTATCGGAGTATTTATGCTTACGGACCCCAATCCCAAACACGCTGTGTCATACACCTCCTGGCAACCGCAATTCTTTGGTGTATCATGAATTTCCCCGTTGCAATTGCCATAAATCTGGGTTTTCTGTAGTTGGACAAACCAAGTTGTTTGGGGTCCACAGTCGCTTCAGGGAACGGCTAGACTTTTGGAAGTCAGACAGCGTTGTCCCGCCATGTCGCAAGATGAGATTCGGCTGGGCGTTTTTTTCTCACAGCTTCCGCTTGACAATGTTGGACCCGTAAATCTCCAAGCCCATGCCCGCATTTGGCGGTTTTCTAAAATGGTGGTACCCCCAAGTCAACCATTTTATAATGTATTTTTAATAGGATTTCCCATTATATAAACCATCCATTATAGGGTACCTCCACTTATGGAAACACCCATTTGAATACCCCCAATAAGTATAAGAAAAAAAACAGAAAGCATGGCGATGGTCTGGTATACGTACAGGTTCGCAGCTCGATAGAAGATGGTTTTGGTCTTTACTGGATCCATGATGTGTTTGTTCTGAAAAATCTTCACTGAAAAGCTAGAAGGAATGGAAACACAATAGAAAGATATGGATGTCTCCTCAGTCATAGGGGTACCCCCAAATCATCCAAAACTAGAGCAAGACTTAGTTCTGAAACCTACGGTGACTTGGGGATCCCCCATTTGAAGAAACCCTCATCCCAGGCTTGCTGTGGAATCTTCTTTCCCACTGCTTGGTTGATGGATCTTGATGGTGTCCACATCTTTCACTCATTATATAAATATGATTGAATGTGTATAATATATATATATATACATACATACGAAATGGTATACCAAACCGGTCCCTCTAATTCTGTCAAAAAGACATCATTGTGACATCAATGATCTGGGCCATGGAAAGCAGCAAACATCATGGTATAAAACCAACCATCAGGGGATTTGTTCTTTGTTCTAAACGGACAATTGATATCACTTGCGTTATCCTCCACTCCACTACAGTGCAGAGTGAGGGGAATCCGGGCCCCTTGCCCAGATTGTGGAAGAACCAACAGAAACCGACCAGAAGTCAACTATAGAACCATATAGAACCATATAGAACCATATAGAACCATGTAGAACCATATAGAACCATGTAGAACCATATAGAACCATATAGAACCATGTAGAACCATATAGAACCATATAGAACCATGTAGAACCATATAGAACCATATAGAATCATATAGAACCATCAGATCTGTAAATCCCAAGTCTTAACCCTATTTTCGGGGCCCCGCATGGCACCCGTTACATCCCAATGGCATCATGGCCTACCCTGGTGCGGGCGCTTCAGCTACCGTGTCTTCCACTGCGCCGCTGGCACCAGGCATCATGAATTCATCGATTCGAGCGGGCCTGCGGTGAATTCCAGTTGTCAAGGTGCTGTACGTGCTAGTAGATATAGGGCGTGTGAAAAGAATACAATATCAATGTATTTATAGTTATTTATATATATACTATATCTCAGTATCATGTATTTATATCTTTAGAAAATATTGAATATGCACATAGATTGTATACCTCTTTTTTGTTTCAGAATACCTTTGATATCTCAAAAACGTGTGACCTCACAACGTGTTTCTTCGTTCCCCGTTAGACCTCGGCGGTGTCCGCGTCCTGGAGCTCTTCGCGGGCATCGGTGGCATGCGCTGCAGCTTGGAGCGGGCCGAGCTGCCGCACCAGGCCCGGAACCAGGGCCTCAAATGGGATCACATCATTCCTGTAACTCAGGTTTTATATCCTGAAAATTCATGAAAGAATCCCATTTATAACTATTGAGGGCCACAACTGTATGTAGGTATGTATATATGTATATACATGTATGTAAGTCTTTTTCAATGGTTATCTATATCAATATAGTTATTGTAGATAGTGGATGAACTATAATGACCTCAACCTGACATGACTGGACTGATGGTGACTGAGGGGAATCATCCCCAAGTGGCTTTTGCTCAGCTATTTTCATGTTTTTTAGTTGTTCGTATTTAGCCCAGCTATTACCCTCTGGCTATTTAACATAGCCATGGAAAATCCCCGAACTAAATGGAGGTTTCTAGCTGGGAAAATCATCCAAAATTAGCAATTTTCCATGGCTATGTTAAATAACCAGCTATTATATGAATATGTATACAATTGTATACACATGTTGGCTAAAGCCAAAACCTCAGCATTCTTAGGGCAAGAATGAATAACTAACTATTTCAATTTGCGTTTGGAATTTTATATGGGAATATTTTGGAAAATCATGTGGGATTCAAAATAGAATATCATGTGGGACATACAATGGGAAATGTTATGGGGCATACTATAGGGATGCAATATGGGGTATGTTGATGATCTAGTCGTGATATCTTGATATATTAGCATTATTAGGGATATAATCGTGAATATGTTGGGTATATAAGGATATTTTAATAGGTGGGCATAATCAATCAAGCAGTTTACGGGGAAGTAAAACGATATTATCGGAAATTTAGACTTTGGGATAGGATAGCACAATGAGGTTAGCATTTGTAGATATTTGTAATTAGTCACTTTTGGGGGGTACATTTTGGTTCACGCGAGGAATTGTACATAGCTTCCTGTAAGTTAGTTCACCACAGTTATAACTGGACTACCTCCCCGTAAAACTCCGCTTAAACACGCCTTTACTCTATGACTGAGGTGTTTGAGCCATGATTCTTTCCCAGAATTGTTTGGACAATCCGCAAAAAAAGGCGTGTATTGGGGGCTAGAAACATCTAGAAACCATGGTTTCTCCGTTCAATTAAACCAGCCTAACGATATCCATAGATTCCTGTGCGAATGTCAATACCACACAACTGACTCCACACAACTGGACGTCGGCAGCTCGATGCCCAGATTGTTGCCGCCTTTGACGTCTCAGAACTCTGCGAGAAGGCGCCTTCTTTATCCTTCTTTTTGTGAAATTGGACGGCGTGAACCCTCATTTTTTGATGATTCAATCCTATAGTACGCATTGAAAGCGCACCATGTTTTACTACTTCTTGGGGGTTAACCCAAGGTTCATTAGAAACTTCAGCACTCAGGAAACAGGAGCTCCGCCGATCATGGTGGTGTCGCAGTCTCGCATGACTAACTGTGTAATAATTATTGGTTTTGCAACACTAATTAGGTTCAAGCCTGAATATGTTCCCAAAAGCAACATGGGACCCATGGGACGTTCGCAAGCATGAGCTTGGACATCACATATGATACAGCTGGATGCGTGAAGAGAAACCACATGAAATCAACTTAAATCCGAGGGCCAACTTTATAGGCTTTGGGAAGATGTTGATGGTGATGTGCCAAAAGTGGGGTACGGTACCTCCTTGTAGACTTTATAAAGATATCAAACATCCACACTGTTTAGATCATTTCACAAAAAGGAAAAACAAACCATGGATTTCATAGCCATGTTGATTTACCCGACGGTATACCCCTAGATTCCAGGGTTTGCAAAATTGAATTCGACTGGACTGACCGCATATCAGTTGGGACGATCTTTCGACTGCAGGCGTATCGTCACAACTTTGGAGGGGAAGAGTGGAAGAAGAAGACAATTGACCCTTAGATCAGTGGGGGACCAGGACAATGGAGGTTGAACCATGCGGGAAATTGCAGGAATGGTGATTTGATACTTATCTTTAGTAGTTAATCCATGGATGGTGTACACTTCAACATGTACGAAACAATAATTGTTCATCAGTAGGTAGACGGATTTCCTTGTGTCTTCGACAACATACTACAGTGAACGAAACCTCAACTTTCCCTTCGGCAAAGCAAGTAGTAGAGTCTTCAACTGTTGTGACATTTTCCACTGCAAGGCTCATCAACAAGAGGGTAAATCCTGGGTATACTTGGTTATGAGGTTGCACCTTGACTGACCAAAGAGGGAAGGGAGAATCCATCGAAACACAATGGGAATGCCATCAGTGAGTAGTTCCCAGCCACGATTGGGGACACTGTAGCAGCAAGAATGTTGTTGTTGATGATGATGCCGACAATGATGATAGTAATGCTCTCGCTCAATTTGGTGACAATGACGACGCGGCGATGATGATTACGAGGATGATGATGATGATGATGATGATGATGATGATGAGGATGATGATGATGATGATGATGATGATGATGATGATGAGGATGATGATGAGGATGATGAGGATGATTAGGATGATGAGGATGATGATGGCGACGACTACAGTTGTGGATATGGATGGTCAAGGGTCAAAATCTTAGAACCCAAATGCACAGGTGGACTGGCCATGCTGCCATGCTTGGCGCAACCATTCAAGAACGATACGATTTTTTAGATGTCGCCGCATACGCTTCCTGATTTTTATTGCCAGATCCTTCTGAAACGCCACACTTGCTTCAACGCCGTGCATATCCATGTTGAAAATTGGCACCGATCAAAATAGATACGAAGGATTATGCACGTATATGAAGGTTTATATAGAAACACTACACATCCTGAGATGTCCATAGTACGTGGTGTGATACTGCTGGAGCGTATGTCCTTCACAGAGATATTCAATTTGGTTGATCATGGGATTATGTTTCATACCTGAACATGGATGATGATCCCAGTTTTTTTTTCAGGGTTCGGCAGGTGGTTACACCACCAAGCAGATGAGTGTCTTGGTTGATTGCCCAGTCGTGTACCCATTATTAGCCACATTCATCTAAGTGTTTGAAACCACCCACCTTTTTGAAATCAGTGTTGTTGTTTGTCAAATCCCTACCCTCTGGTAAACGAACATAACTATGGAATATCACCATTTTTAATTGGAAAATCAACTACAAATGGTCATTTTCAATAGCAACCTGTTAGTTCACCAGAGGGTATTTGAAGAAATTACACCCATGTCTCAAAGCACCATCGTTTTGTCACACCTTTAGATCATGTCATCAGGGGATCCCAGGAATGCTTGAAAGCCCACGAGCTGGACGTCCATGACCTCAGTGGGCTCTGCAGTGGTTGACCACACTGTGAGTATCCCCTACTTAGGATACTTAGGAAAGTTGGTTTCCATCTAGTAGAACTAGGGTTTTCCTGGATGTTTCTGGTGATTATACATGATTATACCCATAGTCAAAAGCAACAAACACCTTTACCCTGCCGGGTTTCACCACCTGGCAGGATGATTCAGACATTGTCCCATGATGTCGCGTCTGTTGAAAGTGGAGGTTGGCAGGCTACATATTGTTATGTACATTATACTGGTACTAAATTTATTTGCACACTCTAGAAATCATTTGACTAGGGCAAACAAGTCCCTTGAACTCACGGGTCTTGCTTTTGCTGATGCGGTTTATTGGGGGGGAAAAAATGTGGGAAGTCACTTGAAACATTCATTGCATACTATTTTGTTAAAGGACTTAATGAGTATCAGTATCACATAGTATCACCCAGCACCCAGATAGAATCCACTTGGACAGCTATATCTTGGTTTGCAACCCTTGAATTTTGAATGGGCCTCAATTTTAGGGTCTGGAAAAGTTGGTTCCACGCATGTATATAGTATGAGTCATATGTATACATATGGGTTTCAGTAAAAGAATGGGGCTGTATAAAGTGGTGCCCCCGGGTTGTGCCTGTTGGAATATCAGCCCATTTGCCTATAATCATAACCACGGAAAGGTTGAACCGAACCCATTTACCAAGTAGAACCTACTTCACAATGATTATTTCGTGACCAATAACGCAACACGTTTATGATCGATTGTATTATTCACCAAATAACTATGATACATTCATTACTATATATACGTATTTCATCACCATGAAAATTAATATAGTTAAAAGTTAAAATAACAAATAGGCACAAGTGTTATAATCACTGAATAAAAACAAGCAAAAGATGCATTTGAGCTTTATAATTGTTGTTTTTTCTAACTTTTTTACACGTAACCTGCAAGTTTGGCTCCCCCAGTTGTAATTTGGTTTAGAAACCTCATAAACTGTATTGATATCCTCCATAATTTACAAGTTGTGTGCGTCAATCAGTTCAATCAGTTCAATCACCTTTTTTTCCATGGTTTCAAGATGTTTCAAGCAAAAGCTATCATAAATCAGCGATAAAACCTTTGAAATCACCACGTGTTTATGTTTTTTTGGTTAAAAGAGCATTTTCCCTGTGGTTTTCCCATGGTTTCGCTATCTCGGGGGCCCTGTTCAAGGTGTTGGCAGCGGATATGTGGCTCATGAGCCCGCCATGTCAGCCCTTCACGCGCGCGGGAAAGAGGCGCCTTTTGATGGGTGGCAGTGGAGAGTAGAGGAAACCATCAAGGATAGTGAGTTAACCATGTTAAAGGAAAACATATCAACAAAAATAATGGTGGAATGGCAACATGATGGAATTTAATGTGACCATCTGGATGAATCATGATATGATTCTTCTAACCTCCAAAAAGAAGGTACTGAAAAGCAGAATCTGAATCTTCAAATAGTATGCAGCCGTGATGCAGTACTTTTCCTTCTTTTGGTGGTGCTACAAGGTGTTGCCCTACAGTTATGTGTGTTGGTTCATCATCCATCTACAGCAAGAGTAACAAGTCATACTGCAATGACCCGAACCCCAAGTTATATTGGAGTGTTTAAACCAACTTGGCTCACCATGTCGCACCGCCCTGTATGGTACTTAAATCTATGTTTCTACACTTTTAGGTAGGCGGTAAACCATGTCTCTGGATTGTCACACGGGTAGTTAAAAAGTAAGATTGTGACATTCGATCCCTTTTCAGGGTTTGAAACTGGCTGGCTGGACCGCGTTCTGTCAAATCAACAGGCTTCTGTCCCGTCAACTCATTTTTTTTCAATCGAGACGTTGACAAGTTGAGGGGTTGAAACATTGAAACCGGGGTTTTCATGGGTACTACCTGAGGGTTTGCAAGAAGGGTTCCCGATACTTCTTGGAAATTGAATTGCAACTGCCCCCTGCCTGAGATTTCCTCCAACTATGGCTGCACAAACACTACTTGAAAATACTTTAAAGGTTGGAAGCAAAATGCCACTGGAGGTGTTTGTACAGTGACGGGACCATATTATCACTTCTAAATCCGGTGTTAAAATCTCCACTTTTTTAAACCCCCAGAAAACCCCCCCCCCCCCCCCGAAAAAAAAAAAAAAAAAAACTGAGCTCAGCCATTCCGAAGGAAAGACCATGAAGACGATCGGTCGTGACCTCAGTGACCTCTGTGATCCTCGGGTTATCCCCAACGATTCTGGAGGGAAGTACCATGGGTGTAAGCCATACAAGTATGGCCCTTATAAATGGTCCTTAAATGGGATGAAATAACTCCTATCACTAGTTGGTTAATATCACTATAAGTCCATTTACAAGTGTGAAGGGCCATAAGTGTAAAATTAAATGATGTTATGGCTATGGCCATTAACAGATGGGAAAATGATGGTAAATTTATGAGAAAATGATGGGAAATCATTGTAAATGGGATGAAAGAACTCCCGAAACTAGTTGGTTATACATTGTATTATGCATCATAAAACAAGCCGGTTCTAACTGGCTTGAGGGCTATAGCTGTAGCAAAGCAACAGGATCTACCATCCACAATTTCACCACCGACAGGTGGTAAACCATCAGAATATGGATGGTTTATGTTTGCTTTACTTAACATTATAAACAAGTCCAGCTGGAACTTTCAAGCTGTAAGCCAACACTTCAAGCCCAAAGACACTTGAGGGACTTCAGATTTTCACAAAATGTTCCAGAACCCTATGATTTCCAAACATGGAAGATGGTTTTGGTTCCAAATCCCCGAACATTTTCCTGCTGAACATGGCGGTGGGTCAGCTTTAGGAACTGTCCGAGCTGTACCATCCTGTGTGAACTGTACAAGTAATGATGGTTGGTTCATGATTAAGCTTCTATTTCTGCAGGTTCACGTCCACATGTTTCAGCTTTCGACTGAGTTTTCTGTTTGCCTGATGTTTCAACATACTCTCTGATAATTGAACATGACAACGGGCAATCCAAAATTTGATCCCCAAAGCTAGGATAATCACTGATAATTATCATCGATAGATCATTGGCAATTGTCTAGCAGGTCAAACTATTGCAGGGTGTTACAAATGTGAGTTTACCACAAAACATGGGGGGAAAACTTTATTCATCATATTCCGTCCACTGGATGACGCAAACTAATTTCCGATAAAAAAGGAAATATTTGGTGGGTTACCCTCCGGTGTCATCATGGCTTCCGGTCAAAAATCGATGAATTTCCCCAGCTTAAACCTCCAGAGTTCAGGAATTTTCCCTGCAATCAACCTCCATTTCTGCGGGAATTTCCCCAGCTATACACCGCCATGTTTTGTAGGTGTTTTGTTGAGATCTCCAGATTCAGGTCTCGAGGACTTCTCCATCTCCTAGGACTTCTGCCACTGCAGCTCAGCTGATTTTGGAGCTTGCCGTTGGCAACGTTGATTTCAGGGGTAAATGTAGGTTTCCTAAAATAGGGGTAACCTAAATCATTCAAAGTTGGTCTTCTAAATGACTTGAGTTTCGGGTCAGATTCAGGTTTAGCCTGAATGATTGGTTATGACGATGTTACAACTAATAATCCATAGAGGTTTCAAGCCAGAACTGAACCCGTCATGGGGGTTGTTTTACAAAGAATAAAGACGCAAGCCAATGATAGTGGGGATAGCCTCTGGCAGATTGGTTGATATTTGTTGGCGACTTGAAGGACATCAGAATGATCAGCCCCGCGAAAAAAGATGATTCTTCTGGAAGAATCTCAGGGAACCTGGTGAACAACAACGAGTAACCCCTGGGTCAGTTTGGTGCCCTGCCGGTTGTGAAATGTTTGGTGGTTTGTAAAGTCCATTATATATATATATACACTGGTAGGACAAAAGTTGCGCTTGTTGAGCTTCGGACAGAGAACATGTTTGGTGTCTCCTTCTGCACACCCTTTCCCCTTAGAATCCTAGCATGGAGCTGTGTCGTACCCCGGTCGGATTTCCACCCTCCAAATGCTTTATAATCTTATATATTTAATAGCGGGTGATAATTGACCGTCCCACACCTGCCACACAAAATGGACTTGGAAATGTGATCCGCGGTGGACCGAGATGGATGTTTTGTACAGCCTTCAAGAAGCATAAACTTTGTTCCTCCTGAAGTATATGTAACTTAATTATAGAGTTATATAATGTTATATATATATATAAAGCCTATAGTTGTAGTTACAAATTACATCTCATGGTTAGCAAAATCGCTATAATTACTATTGTCATTTCAACCAACTTCACCAAGGATTGGGGGCACCAGCTTCTACTTCAGAACCGACCAAAGGGGGTCAACCCCGAGAGTTCAGACATCTAGCCGCTCTATCCGATTCTATCAGATTCATCAACAGAATGCTAGAAATCTCCTGGGATGCTCCCAACATTCAAGTACTGTCTTGAACTCACCTTGCAGAAATCGAGTGAAGCTATGCAACTGGATATTCAAAAAACTCAGAAGTGGTCATTTGCCAACTCGTAGGTCAGCAGGCGTCTCAATTCTGTGGGGATTCCCTCTGGTATTCGAACCAGTATGTTTCTTAATCATGATATGATGTTGTCTATATTATATTATATATGATATACATATATTCCTGCAGTACATATGTATAATTAGTATTAATATACAATATGGTTTTCCATTCCAAAGTGACACTTTCAACTTTCCTGTATGTGTACCTAGTGCATAACCCCACTTGCCAGTTACCAGAAGCTGGTTCTCCTTAGTTCTGTAGGATGGAGCAGCCGCCAGCTGCCATTTTGTTGGAAAATGTCGTTGGCTTCGTGCGCTCCGACGCGTTTGTTTTGATCTGGGGATGTAGGCGAATCTTAGGCACCAACCAGGTTTATAAAGATTTTGGAACCATTTATTGTTGGGTTAGCTAATTTGGTTGATAAATATGTCAACTGTTGTCGAACTAGGTAGATGGATTCATAAAGCAACTTGTAAGTGGGGGACACGACCCCGCAATATGGATTTGTTTGAACAATCGGGTAAGCATGTGAGAAAACAGCTGGTCAATAAGGATCATGTTCCGTATTGAAGTGGCCAGAAATGGGGGGCATATAGCGCGTTTTTATACACACCCATATGCTCTATGGGCATATTTACATACATCCTACATATGGAGACTATGGGTCGCTTGCTTGGTCTCAATTATACTTTGATTCTCGTTTGCAATCCTTTTCCAGGTGATTTAAAGCACCAACGGGCCAACGGGCTACACTTAAAAGCCGGGGTATTTGCAGTACCCCAGATGAGTGGGGTAAAAAAAAAGGCTCATGAACCACGACTACTCCTTATACAGTATTTTCTCATTCTTAACACCAAAATACATAGAACAGCTTGGAAGCCTACAGAAGACATCCAGAAACGATTGATCTATCCCAAGGATTCATGTGTTCGGGATGAATTTTGAATGTGTTTCCCTGTGCTGTCAAGCGACTATGAATTTCCTTGTTCATGATGTGATTTCTTGCCAGACCTTCAACGGTCAAGCGGAGTTCAGTCCTGCAGCTTTGGGTAGCATGATGTAGCCATATGTAGCCCGTTGTTCCAAAATTATGGTTTGTTGGTGTTCGGTGCACCTTTTCAATAATTATCAATATCAGCTTCTAGAATGCTTCTTGTTATTTTGAGGGCATAGGTACTGGATTCGGCCTATGAGAGTTTTCTTTCCCGTCACGAGTTTATCAACTACTCTGAGACTTGGAGACACGGGTCAAAAGCTGCAGCAAGATCGAGTTCATTTCGAGGTCTTGACCTGATCTACAATGTGGCTTTGGGTTGTAAGAAAAAAAAAGTACCCCCAAAACCGCATGGTTTAGCATCATGTTCCCTGAAAGTGGTATTGAATAAGTGGTATTGAATAGGCATACGTACTCATATCCTTGTCTTATTAATCCATATTAATCCAATGATACCCCGTTTCCCCATTTGATGTGTTGTGTCGCAGCCATCGTTGCTTAAATCCTCAGTTGTTTGAAATCACCTGCTGGTGAAATCCAAGCTTCAGAAACTTTCCCTTCAATGTGAATCGCAGCTAGTGAGTGGTCCAGAGTTTAGAACCACTTAGAACCTATATTATATATATAATCTTATATACATATTTATACATATATATAGAAACCCACATCATGTATATATATATATACACATACAAATACCCATGTACAATATACATATAACCCATACATATCTCATATGTAACCCATATATAGCTGGGTCATATAGTTCTTCCCGACCTACTAATTGAGTGGGACGCAGCCCCAACGGTAGTGCCACCAGCCAGGAACGTTCCGTGTGCCGCCAGCGGTTGCTGCGCGCGCTGGCTTCTCATGGCTGGGAGATGGCGGAGTTTGCCTTGGATCCTGAGGATTTTGGCCTGGAAACCCAGAGATTTTCAAAGAAAACAATTGGGGAATTTTTGGTGTTTACCTATCAAAAACCTTTAGTCTTGGCGTTTATCTACCCAAATTTTGAGGAACTTATTTCAACTAACTTTGCTATTCAAACTGGGGCCCCACCCATAGTTAAAATCCTGATTTTGTACCCAGAATAATCCAGAATATATTATAACAGTTATTGTTGCTTGACTTCCCCCACATGATCATGAGGTCTTCCCAGCCGTCGTCCGCGCTACTACGGCCTCTTCCGCCACCCCGAGCGCCTGCGGAAACTCCGACGCCTGGCGCAAAGCAGCGGCGGATGCTTTTGGAGCCCGGTGATCGAGGAGGTCCACGTGGGGATTGAACCAACCAAATCCTCCCCAAAGGTGACGGTTGCTAAGAGGAGATGATTAAGAAGCCCTTACATTTCTGATGATTGGTGGTTAATAAGCCCGGAATTGTTGCTTTTATTGTGGTTTACCCTCTGGTAAACTAACATAACTATGGAAAATCACCCTTTTTAATGGGAAAATCCACCATAATTGGCAATGTTCAATAGCTATGTTAGTTTACCAGAGGGTATTGATGTGGTACCCTTTGGTGTCATCAAACCTGGCAAGCTGGGAAATTCCAGTTATTCCAGTTTTCATTTTTTTTTTGCTGGGAAGACCATCGAATTAAATGGGAGATTTTTCCAGCAAGCCATGTTTGAAGACACCGCAGGGTAACATCTTGAAGTGCAATTGACGCAGTAACTCTTGTACTTTGAGTACTGGTAGTGGTGGTGCTGAATTTTTGTATTTAGCAAGTATTCAATGTTACCGTTATCATTTCACTGAATAACTTCTGAGGTGGGAGGGAAGAACGGCTTGGTGTGCAGCCAGGAATAGTATCAATCTATGATGATTTTTTATATATTTGTGCCCTGATTACAACTTGGAGTCTGTCTATATTTTCTTTGTACTAAACATGTACCCTCCTGTACCTAAGATCCAACAAACAAGACAGGATGGCCAGTTTTGACGCCTTGCAACAAAAAACCTGTGCACCTGAAAGTTCAAGCTACGAACGTGGAACCCGGAAGCTGTTTGATGTTGGAACGGTATCAAAGTAACCACTGTTCCATCGGAGAGCCTTTCCTAAAAGCATGGAGCATGGGAACACCGCTTACTGAGAGCTGAATTATACATTCATTTTTCTTCGTTTGTCTGGTTTAATCCAACATAACAACATAGAGATCATCATGAACAACAGGGACTTCATCTCCATTTGCAGGATGGCTTTCCCGCCAGGCCGAGCCTTTGCTTCAAGGCAGATGTGCTCGAAGTGAAGAGATGCGGCCACTGGGTGATTTCCTACAGGACTCAGTTGATAGCTGTTTTTTTGATGATTACAAGAAGGGACCCCCCTAATTTTGTCAAGTGTTTTTTACCACCAAAATGACCGGTCCTTGATCTATGATACTTATGAAATTAAGTATTGTATCCAATTGGGGATTGATATATACTTGAAAAATGATAGGTAAGTTGATGTGTGTTAAACCATCCAGGCTGGATATATCATATCCACCTCTTTACTGCCATACTTCCAGGAAAGAAAGGCAAGATCCAATGTATGCAATAATCATTGTGAATCAACTGAATGCATTGCCATTAGATCTATTTTTCAGGTGCTGTTTTATTTTTCCAATGGCCGAGTTATAAACTAAGTCACTATCTATAGGTAACCCCCTTTGTTGATGAGGTAGAGAGATTTATTTTGATGTGTTTATACACATGTTTGTGAATGAGTTTCAGCAGACTATGTACAGCAACCTTATCCAACTGGTAGTCCAGACCAAAGAATCTCATGACTCATGACAGCACAGTTTTGGGCACGGCCACTTCTTCACCTGCAAATATGGAATAAAGCAGCGAAACTGGGCAAGCTAAAGAAGTGACGCAAAACATGGAGTACTGGTGACCCTCTGATAATAAACAAATAAACATATATATACTGTACATATATCTTGACAATGGAAAACATCATGTTCCTTTGAAGATCATTGAAGAATGGCCATTGTCCAAATTGAACCTTCGTTTGAGCCTAAATACCCCCACTGCTTCATCAGTTCAACAAAGGGTGAATGGGAATGTGAACGATGATTTGGGATGGGATCAAGGACAGGCTGACAGGGGCATGTCAATCGCCAAGAGTGTCATGGAAAACCGGAACCCTGGAAGCCTATAACCTGCTGTTGGGTTGCAAAGCTGTGTTGATTTTCTTATTCAGTTTGTAGGTGAATCTATTTCTCCCAGCCATTCCAGTATTTTGGAGCCACAAAATCGGACGATCACACACCCCCCTTGATCGCTCATGGGAACATACACAGATCCTCATGTTTGCTTAAGGCGCGTGTTTGGATTGTCATGGGTCTTCCCAATGGTCCATTCAGGCAGCTACCATGGAGGCTATTCCCTGACCCTTAGCATAGATCTTACATACCATGGATGAAAGGCCGGTTTGAGGCTGCATTTCTTAGCATTGTTTGGGGTGGATACATGCTTAATACCACCACCTAGCAGGTATGCGTTTCTCTCTTGATTTAAGATCCACCACGACTTACTACATATAGTTTCCACGAGTCCTGTAACCCTCAAAAAGGTACATAGCAGTAAAATCAACCTTAAATTAGTGATCAAATTAACCTTTTCTATCCTTTTCTGATTTTTTGGGGGGCTACTATATCCCCATGGTTGCTGCCTATATCCCCTCTGCTGGAGAAATCCCTCCTAAATACCCATTAAAACGAAGCGAAACCCGTGGGTATGAATTGGTTTACCCATTTAAATAACAAACTGGTCAAGTCCCTATGTTTAACATCAATCACCCAATTGAGGTGATTTCCATTGAACATAAAATGATATGATTAGTTTTCACTCAAGTCTTTCAAGATGATTAAGTCTCCTTTGAACAATCAGTTGTAGTACTGTAAGCCCCAAAAAGGATAGAACACTATTTCCAGGATGCAGGATGGTAGTTCCATGATATTTTCTTCAGGTTTCCAAGTTGCTATATCCCATCTCATGTTTCATACCTCCACGGTCACTCCATTCCATCGGCCAACAAACATCATCATGGTCGCTATTGATTCATGGCCTCATTGTATGATCACAGATCTCATGTTCATGCAATTTCGAGATTTAGCAGCTAAAAGCCACCTAAATCCTCAAACATGTCCCATTATGTGCCATTTCTTTTGGTAAATGATAGGTATCCTCTGGGAATCAAGCGTGGCAATTGAACATCCACCATTCATAGATGATTTTTAAAGCTCTAAACCTCCATTTGTACCCTCTGGTAAACCAACATAACTATGGAAGATCACCATGTTTAATGGGAAAATCAACTATAAATGGCCATTTTCAATAACCATGTTAGTTTACCAGAGGGTATCCATTTGTCAGTGATTTTCCAGCTTGCCACGTTGCGAGGGTTAAGCCCTGCCGTTGACCTTTCCAGGACCCCGCAGCCCTAGCCTTGGAGGAGCAAACCTTGGGCACTTCCATTGAAGTGCCACAGGAGGTCATGCGCACGCGACAGCAGAAGGAGCCGGGGAAGATCGCTTGGGAGAGACAATTTCCGGCCATTTCTCTGGAAAAATGGAGGAACTTCAATATTTGTGAGTTTCTATGTTTTTCTTCATTTTATATCGAACTATGTTTCATTTTCAATATTTGTTCAAGAGTTGAAAATGGTTGAACACCATGGGACAAATATGTGACAAGTATGAGAATGCATTTGAATCTTGGAAAATGGTTGGAACATATCGGAATATCGATGAAAGACACTTATGGGAAATAGATGGGAAACAGATGGCAACAGATCAGAACATGACTTTCTCAAGCATCTGTTTTTTTTTCCAAAAGCTTGGTATCGCCGGTTCAAATGTTGGGTATTTAAGAGACGACCCATGGGCATCTAACCATCAAAATGATGGGGATATGATATGATATAGTATCATATAATGGATGTATGGGTATATAATCAAAGGTGATCTGGTTGATAAACCATATTCGGGATGATAATTCCAGTTGAGAACGGAACTTGGTATACCCCACTTGGATACGCATTCCTGGTGGCATCTAGTTGACAAACATCGCGACTTTTTGCAATTTAGAAGTGGGTTGTTTATACAATATGATTCATATAATTGATATAATATATGTATAGCCTCGAGTCATCTGGTGTTCAACCCTATATTGGATAAGAATGGATGCCCAGTTTTGATATTGATCAAGGGGCTGTTTGAAACCGGTATGCATGGGAATATAAAACACCTACTTGAATGGGTTTGTCGAAAAATGTGGCATCCCCTAATTGCACTGGTGTATCATCATGTTCCCTTTGCTTGTTAGTGGGGCTCCTAACGATTCTCAGACACACCATGCCACACCAATATGTCATATTGTTGGTTGTATTCATATTCCATTCTGTCCCACATATTCTCCCATGATAATCCATATACCCCAGAAACAAAAACACTAGCAGGGTTACAGTGGAAGCATGGCAACTGGCGGAACAACATATATCGGCTTCATTAGTATTGTCACATCAAGGATTGCCACCACCCGTTGCACCGCTTCCACCGTTGGCACCGCTAGTTATTCGACAATCCCATTGAGTCTCATTACCCTCCGGTAATCAAACATGGCAATGGAACATGCCCCATTATTTCTAGATGATTTTCCCATTCAAACCTTCA
Organism: Symbiodinium sp. clade C Y103; assembly: GCA_003297045.1. NCBI lineage: Eukaryota > Dinophyceae > Suessiales > Symbiodiniaceae > Cladocopium > Cladocopium sp. clade C. Next base: position 31,108 of record BGPT01002514.1, on the reverse strand, counting down.
TTTATACGGGATTTCAACCACGTTTGATGACATCGTAGGCCATACCTCCCATGTCATCTCCAGAGGATCAACGCTATGACATCCATCAGCGCGCGGACTACACCAGCGCCTGCCTGACGAAGGCCAATGGCAAATTACCCTTTGGCCATTCACCGTTGGTGCTGCGAAACGAGGAGCTCGACAGCTGGGCTATTTGAGCAACAAAATTGCCTGGTTGATTGGTGTATGAGATGGAAGTGATACTACCTATTGATGGTGATTGGAGATGATTACTACCCGCAATAGGGGAAACCGATCAACCAACTAGTATCATGAGGAATAGAGGTATTTTTACTGGATTCATGGCTTATTTGAGTCCATTCAATGGGTTGGTTGAAAGGAAGAGTTGCGGGAAACCAGGCTTTTTCTATCTTTGTGCGATCAAATTGATTGTTGACTTAAGCCAATCGAATGGGATCCAGACTGGGATCCATGGGACTGGAAAAGTCTGAGAAATCTCTTGGGATTGTTGAAATTCATTGAAGTGAGTAGGAAGTAACGCTTTCAATCTTGGCTTTTTCGATGGTTTTTTAGGTTGAACAATGGGACCCGGAAATGGGATGACCAAAAAACGTATCAAGATTTTACCATTATGACCATTATGGGTATAGACATTATTCACAGCGTACTTATAGAATTATAGAATTTGTGATATCTGATGATAGAATGATATATGCAAGGTTGTGCCCCCCACGCGAATCTGAAGTATAAGTTGCTTTTTTTAAACTCATCCAACCAGATTCAAGTAGTTACTAGTTCGATATAGCTACCATACACTCAGCAATTACCCTCTGGTTATTTAACATAGCCATGGAAAACCACCATTTTTCCTAGGTAAATCACCATAATTCATCTATAAATGGGCCATTTTCCATGGCTATGTTAGATAACCAGAGGGTAACATACTTACAAAATCTTACAAACCTTCTTAGCTAAGTAGGTGGCACCACTATGACAAATCATCATTGATTGTGAATATATATATATTATTAGGTATAACTTAAATCATCAATAAATGGGCCATTTCCCATATTTTCAATTGCCAGATGGTAACAACTAACAGTGGATACCATGGGATACATGAAGCTATTTTTGGGCTTGCCTATTTTGTGCTAGTGGCTAGTAAGTGGTTAACAACCACTCAACAACTGGGGTTGTTGATGCGTACCCTTCAGTGAATTTTAATTTAGCCTTAACTTGTTGCTTTATATGCTGGGTACTGTATATCCCTGGCCCTGCCAAAAAACTCCGTTGGGTGGCTCAACCACCATTTTATCATTGGTTCATATCCCCATGTTTCCCAATTTTGTTCATATGATACGAGGCATGCAATGCTCAACCACCAATTTTTGTAAGAAGGACACGGTTGCTCCAACCCATTATAGATCAATTACAGCGACTTACGTGGATTTGTTTTTCCCTCATCTACTCAATTTCACCCTCGAAACCTCTTGGGAGCCAGGGAGCAAACCCTGGAGGAGGATGAGAAATTCCTGGAGCAAAGACCCAAGTTATCCTCACAGGGCACAGGGTCTGGTGCAGCTACTGACCATGTGTGGCAGGAGGGTTTGCGCGTGCGTCTCTTGGTTCCGGATCCTTTGTGGCGGGCGTGATTTGCTGCTCTTGCAGTGGATTGCAAGTTAATACCCTCTGGCAATATCAAAAAGCTATGGAAACTCACCATTTTTTATAGGTGAATCATGGTAAAATCATGTGTATAAATTCTTTATAAATTACTGTAGCAATTGTCCATGGCTATGCTAAATTACTGGAGGGTAGTTGTTATCCATGTTTCTTATCAGGAAAATATCAAACAGGTTGGAGAGATAGGGGAGATCGACAAGAATGACTAGAATCAGAACGCTTTCGCAAGAGTGACATACATACAGGAAGATATTTCCCAGTTACCACGAGCTATGACCCAGTTGGTTATGCACTGCAAAGGTCAGAGATCATTCGAGGCCACGCCGGCACAGAACTTAACCATAGCCCATTGGTTTCAAAGATGTGGCTATGTTTAGGTTGTTGGAATCGCTCAACCACCTTGCAGGAAGAGTGCAATGTAAGCAATCTGGCACCAAATCCATGACTTTCAGATCAAGGAGGCACCAAATGTGGGTCCAAAGAGCTATCCCATCGTGGGTCCCCGTTCACCATGAGCGTTCAGGTTACTTGTCTCCTGTGGAACAGCTGAGATTGATGCTGAGATGAGCTGGGGGAATGGCGGCTGGTTGCACATGTCCAGTGGAAGCCTCCATATTTTACAGGAAAAAAACACACAAACAATACGGTTTCCGGTGAAGATGTTTGCTAAACATATGCTGTATCCCAATGTGAAGGACCTCAAGGGAGAAAAGAAAATGAGGTACTACTTGGGGGTGCGGTTGAGGTGAAGGCAAAAATGGTAGGACCAGGGCATTTTAAGCCCCATACGTTGGGATATGGGGCCTGATTACCATGATTATATATCCACTTCTAACATTTTGTCACTGGAACCAAGTATACTGAATGCCCTGTAGCCACAAAAGTTTGTGGTCTACATTGGTCTACCATCGGTTTCCCCCAAAAAAAGCAATCCAAGATATCTACCAGTGAGGCTTGCTTTGGTGGCGCCCGCATTGATGAGTTCACCATGTGGGGAGCTATGTTCCATTGGATTTTGATATTGCCATGTGAAGCAAACCCACGTTGACCAGTCAGGCCTTTCACCAAGCATTGTTTTGGTCTCTTGAGCGCCAGCAGTGGACAAATGAGGATGGGCTTTCCCGAGAGCTACAGCTTCCCGGCGTCTTTGAAGTTCAAGGACGTTTCTTTTCGTTACGTTTCGTTCATCCTTCTGGGTAACTTTAGTGACCTCACGTCGGGACCTCACCAAATGGCGGGGTATCATCGACAAATGGTCTGGAAAGCTTGGGCTGAATGAGGCTGGAGGATCTTTTCCCTTTCCTATAGCTCCAAGATCTTTTCACTGCTGCGGAAGACGGCCCAGAAATAGTTCCATGACTTATCGGTTTTAAACCTTTAAACATGATGATTTTCCAGTTCGCAAAAAGGAAGAGTCAGTACCAGAGGGTATATCCAATTTAGTAGGTTATAGATAATCCATTAAATTTTCATTGTAAGATCCCACAAGTACAACAAGGCTCAACAAGTCATGAAAGTCATAGCTCCTTGCCAGCATTTCGTGACAGGCCTGGCGCCTTGACACATGCATGTTTGTAGCCCACTTGGGGGCCACCACGTTGTCATTACACGTGGCTGGCTGGAAAATCCCTCAACTAAATGGAGGATAAATAGGAAGATGATGAGAAGTCACCCTCGTCTCAAGAATCCCAATTGAGTTGTAGACGAGTTCGAAACCACTGCAGATTGACATTCACAAAGGCGGCAGAGCTTAAGCTGAGTCGGATGTCGGATCTTGTGGATAGGACATTTGCTCTTTGATTGGGAATTCCTTGAACTGCGACTTGGCGCTCGACCAGGTGTATAGAAAGGAGATGATTAGCAATGGAGAGTATAACAGGGTATGATAGGACTAGAATGTGATCACTCGATTGCAACATATTCCAACGATTGTAATGGGATTTCAAGGGGGGATAGAACGGGATCATAATGGGGACATGTCTAAAGGTTTTTTCATGAACAAACCGATATGAGTTGTGTTCTTTGCTTCGTCTCAAGCAGAAGTTCACCTTTGGAGACGTAGGACGTAAAACTCCCGTTCTTTGTTGTGTCACGGGAAGTCATTGGAGCATACTGGAGCCAAGTATCACTATATTGGTAGTAAAAAGATGGTTCTGCCCTATGTCAACTTGGGCAAAATCGAAGGAACATCGTGCAGTCATCAGAAAATGGTATCATTTCCCATGGAAAATCAGATTTCAGGACAGCATTTTGCAGTTTTCACTTGAAGCCCTAAAGTCATTGAAGCTAAGTTAAGTGTAGATTTCCAACTTAGATGTCGGCAAATTGTTTTTTCTGTACCAACTAAATCACCGTGTGATGAGTTCAAAGTTTTTGAAGCACCAGTGTTCTGAGTCAAGCCACCATCTCTGCTCCATGTGTTTAAATGTTCCTCACTTCAAACACAAAATCGCGCACTCACGATTTTCTATCTACAGAAAACTGCATGGATTCTAGCCATGCACCTTGATTTTTGATGATTTTTGCAGTTTTTTTTAAGATTCATTACGGATTTACGCATTTACCCCACCGTTTGTACACCAGTCGTCGTTTTCCCCACTCGATCCCGGCTTCGAGGCTGCATCGTGTCTTCGCTGCTGCCCTTTCTCTTCGCAGGAGATAGAGCTGCACCCGACCAGGAGGAGCTTGGGGCTGAGTAGTTTAGGACGTGGCTGGCTGGAAAATCCTCGAACTAAATGGAAGTTTATAGCTGGGAAGATCGATATATGGTGGATTTTCCAGCAAGCCACGTTTGATTACCGGAGGGTAACATACTAATATTAATACTAACATATACTACTGGTAACATGTTTTTTTTTACATAATGGTTATTTATCGATGCTACTTTCACTATCCTGGTTATCAATCCAGAATCATGGGGGTATAAGAATCTTATCCAATATGGGGATACAATGCCAATATTCCCAGAAAGAGTGTTTAAACTATGTTGTGTTTCTTGTGTATTGACCCGTGTTTCATTGCTATGATTATATACTTGTAGGTCGAATAAGTATGCTTGGTCCCTCCTTTCCTTGCCACAAAGTCTGAGTCAGGCGATGTTTGCATCTAATCCCTGTTGTACCTTGCCTATTTGCATGGTCTTAGCACAATGCAGGTCGAACAAACCAGGGATCCACTAAATTCTCCAACTTGGCAATTCCAAAAACACCTCAAACAACTTTATCGAAGAACTTCAACATCAAAAACAATAAGAAAACTTTAGAACAAGCCTGATGGAAGAATCATTTTAAGCATACAAAAATAGTTTCCCAAAGTCATCTTCCGTCCCAGGGCTGCCGTCGGGCCTCGGAACTGGCAGCGCGTGCCTGGGGTCCTCGTGAGCGCTGGAGTGACTGAGAAATCGGTCCTCGCGGATTTCTTGGGGATTTCTGGGGATGTCTTGGGACAGTTATGGCCCTATAAACCAGTTAGAAATGGGATAAGTTATGACAAGCTCAGTTGTAGGAATGATATTGCCTATTTAGAACTGCTAAGGGCCAGAACTAGAACTGTAGGGTGATTTAAATGGGATTTAAAAGGAAATCATGGGGATTATTATTGGAATTTGTTGTTTGGTGGATGTATGTGGAAATTTGCTTGATGTATGATATTTTTTTGGGATTTAAAGGGATTCATGGGTTGGACATAGCCTCCACACACAGTGGACAATGAAGGTTGATCGGAAAGACCTATATACTAATGAGGTGCTAGTTCTGGTGGTCGCTAAATTGATGGGAAATATGGAAAACTATGGAAGACTGATAAACGATGGGGTTTGGGAGTTTGGGAAGTCCAAATTTGGAGACAACCTCATGTGTAGAGGTTGGGTCACTACCGATGAGAGTGGGATAGTGGGGATGCACAGTTTGAAGCAAAAAGAGTAGAACCATGCGAAAAAACAATTTATTGACAATCATACGAGGGCATTGCAGCAAAATAAGACAAACAAATGGTGAGTTATCGAAAAAAGCCGTCCTGAAATGGTTTACGGGTTTTGCCATTGCGTAGGCGTAGCCCGCAGAAAAGGACTCGAGTCTACTTAAAACTACCACAACCAGGGGTCCCCTACGTCTTAGATTTTGACCCACGGGAACCATGCTGTGAATTTGTGGTTGACAATTGACACCGCCGATGTCATATATTCCACACGTTGATGTTTTGCTTGCAGATGCAAAGCTATTCGCGGGCGGAATCTGATAGTTTTCAGCCCTTTGGCTCAAATCATGCAAGAGAAGCTTTTGAGTGCAGGAAAGGCTATGATGCTTTGTCTGAAAATAGGCTAATACCTCCAAAAAAACATGTTCCCCACCAAAATGGCCATATTATATGGGTATACTATGGTATATCCCATTTTCAGATAGACCCATGCAGTCAGCCATTGAACTTGCAACAACTCGGATTATGCCTAAGTTCAGCTAATCAACGCATCCTTGTGATTCTTTTCGCGCCTCCAAACACTGCTGGCCAATGTCCAGAGATGCTTTTTTGAGCCCCATTCCGCCCATATCAAAAAGCCACTTCTCAAAAATTGTTGTTTTTTGCTTAGGTCAAAGAATCGTCTCATCACAACTGCTGCATCGGTCTGCTTCCCAGTTACGACATTTTGGCCATCCGTTCACCTCATCGCCGAATTCAACGGCGCCATGGGAGTTGGAAGGTCCAGTGTTCCCCAAGCTAAGTCGTTGGAAGCTTGCGCAGGCGTTACGCGTAGGTGAAGGGTTGGAATCATCTGTGGGTGAAACATAAACCATACTATGTTCAGCCAAGATTGAAAAAAACCTCTCTCTCGTGAGATTTATAGGGTGCGTGTGTGTGTGTGTGAGTGGGTTTTGGTAATTTTGGGGACCCACTCTACATAAATTATAAATTGTGGGGTTCTTAATTGGGGTTTGACATTGTGTACTTTTTTGTCATCTGGGGCTTCTAGGAACTGATGGCTGAAGCTGGCCGAGTTCGAGTTGATGGGACCAATGAAGATGAGGATGACGACTGTATGAAAGCGTGTGAATCTTTCCAACTAATCAGGGAGAAAATAGATGCAGTAGCTGAGCAGTTGACATTGAGTTACGTTTGGATCTTATTCCTCTAGTGTCACTTGACATTGGCGACGGCTACAGCAATCTATAGCAATAGTGAAAGTATCTAGCGTCACAGATTGACTCGCAGAACCCGGCAAGAAACTCTGGGGTGCTTATGTGGGATGTTGGTTGGGCAAAAAACATAAATTATCATAAATTAGATAGATATTCCATACCCTCTGGTAAATGAACATAGCTATGGAAAATGGAGCATTTATAGTTTATCTCTTCACAGATTTTCCATAGCTATAGCTATGTCGAATTACCAAAGGGCATTTGGGGAAGCATCCAGCCGGCCTTTCGCCAGCGGCCACAGGTCTACGTTTGCTGAAACCCAAGGATTGGGATGAAGCGCTCGAGGTTTGCGCTCAGGTGGGACTACCATGGCCGAGGAGATGGCGATAGGGTCTGCTGAAAACGTGGATTCTCGAGACATTTTGTGAACTAATCGTTGAAATCACACTAACTACCTGCTAAGCGGCTCACAGAAGGCCGCCGATTTTTCCAACCATCGCGAGTTCATCCATAAATCCTGCGACAAACTACGTCTTTTTTTTCAATTTCTTGGTGCAAGATTTCAAAGTCGTTTGTTTCACATGCGTTGGAAGTTCGACAGCCTAGCATCAAGAGCATGTTGGAATTTCCACAGCGTAGCATCAAGAGCGTTGCGAAATTTGCAAGAGAAGTTCCACAGCGTAGGATCAAGAGCGTGTTGGAAGGTCCACAGCGTAGCATCAAGACCATCTTGGAAGTTCCACAGCGTAGCAGTTTGAACAAGACTTTATTACCCACCCCACCCCACCCCTGAGCACCATTGCTGCAAGTCGGTGAGCATGTTGCAGCGTAAGTCAATGAAGCAGTTTGAACAAGCCCTTACTACCCACCCCACCCCACCCTACCCCATGAAAGTAGGAAAAACACACGAAAGCTGGCGGCGTTCTACAAGCCGCCAGCCAACTACCTAACTAACTAACGAGCCAACTAATTAACCAACCAACTAGCTAACTAGCTAACTAACTAACTATCGTGGTTGAAGTTTACGAAAGGAATATTCGGTAATATTGGTTCAAGTAGTTGTTCATACTGCATACTGTTCCTAACTTTTGTGATTGGATTTAAAGAACTTCTTTTCAGCCCCACCAGGAATAGTTTCAGCCCATTTGGTTTTGCTATTGTTGAGACTTCCCCAAAATTCATCTCAGAGAATCGGAACTCCAATCCACATACTATATACATATAGCATTTAGATGTATGTAGCATGGTCATACCTGCATTAATGTTAGAAGATGTCTCGCAGTCAAAGGCTATGGAGGTCGGAAATGATGTGTCACGGGTTTTCCACATCTTTTTGTATGTTTACTCTAGGCTAAATGTTGCTTTCATCTAATCCACAATGAATAGGGTTGCGACCTATGTACCCAAGGAATCCCCAAGAGTGGGAGAGTTGGACATTTTTACGCATGCTACCATCCACTTGGGGTATCCATTTTGACCCATACGCGCGAATGACTGGAATATAGACAGCCATGTAACATCATGTAACTGTATATCACAAATAACAATATATATAATATCCATTGCATGGAGGTTTCCTAAAGTGGAGGGTACCCCAAATCATCGAAAAATGGACCATTTTAGTCTTGAAACCCATGGTTTTGGTGATGCCCGAAATTTTAAGAAGGCCCCCTATAGATATAGTAACCCCCAAAAGGATAGAAATGTAATTCACCATTCATTGTTCTGGTAAGATTGACGTTTCCGTTGTGTTTTTTGGGATGCTTTACACCATGGCAGATGGCACCTTCCTTCGCAGTGTTTCACAGAAAGGTCCTGTTGTGTTCAAAAAGGCCCTTTGGCGTGGTCATTATCCACTGATCGGAATGACATGCTGTATACTTGTATTTCTAATGTTGGTAAAGCAATTTGAAAAAAAAATATATATAAATAAATAACAAAATCACAAATTCCACCACAAATACATGGTATAAACCATTCCGATGGGTGGTTTATTATTGTTTTACCCACATTAGTTGAATAACATGGAATAACATATGTTGACATTCTCTCTACATATCTATATACATGTATATACATTGGCATATGTACATACATACACAGGTGAGCCACGCAGGTTTTCCGTATCCAACGACAACTTGAACCAACTAAAAATCCGAACATCTCACCCAAATGTCGGCCCCATTTTATCGTCCTGCTGCAGGCGATGAATGGCACGGAACACTGCACTCTGGCTGTTTCAATGGGGCACTCCCATTTTCTGGCCTCTGAGGAGGAGAAAATGATGATAACCTAACAGGTGTTCTAGTTGCCAATATGGAGGTGTCCTACAATGGGGGTACCTCAACATGGAAGGTGTATAATGGAAAAACCTATTAAAAAATTGATGATTTGGGAATACCCCCAGTGGCTTGCGAGACCTCCATATATATATATATATATACGTACCACAAACAGCTATCATAGACGCAGATTCGCAAAGTAGGCTGGTTTCCAACACAGTTTCACACTGTCCAACCTGCACAGCTGAAGTCTTAGATCCTGAGAGCAGTTTCATTTTGTGAATCAAGCGTGACTCATCATTGTTTCATATGTATCAAAGAACAAATGATGATTAATTTGAAGATTCACAATTATATTTATATTTATCACAATATGATTAATTACTGTGTATATAATGTATGTATATATATATATATGTCATTTGATGATTTATTTTTGAATATTAGACGCCAGTTTGAAGAATGACCAGACCATACAACGCAATGTCACAAGTGTGATCACCACTGCCCACAGGTTGAGAAACTTCCTATGGATGGGTTTGAGTTTTATTTTTGGCGGTCCATCTCGACGTGTTGTATAGTTCAGCCAAGTAACAGCCAAAGTCTTCACCATGGTGCCCAACTGGCAGTCCAATGTCCTTCGACGAACAAAAGGACAGAGAGATGTTTGTCTGGATATGTGCTCAAATTCAGGAGTAAACCATCTAAGTTTCATTGAACTTTGAACCATCTCATTTCCTTTTTGTTGCAGATTTCATGATGTTTTTTACATGTGTATTTTTGTTTGAATACATCTTGTTTTTACATGCTGTTTGCATGTTTTCTCCGGTGTATCCAGCTCCGACTTCCTAAAGAACGCCGCAGTCCAGCTCTATGAGGTGAAGGCGATCCCATGTTGAACTTTGTTCTGGGTCCCAAGATGTCAAACTACAACGACCCTAGGCGCGGCCCGGCGGCTTAGAGTGGCGCGTCGCGCCTTTTTTGGGGCGGATGGCGCGGATTGCGTTGAACGGAAATGCGTGGAAGAAGAATGTTTAGATATAGGTAATGTCAACCCCGGATTCATAAACCATGGTTTATTAATCAGGGTGGTACTCCTCAAATGGGGATAATTATTAATTGATAATCTGATATCTGAATTGTGCCCCCCCAATTAAACAGCCTGGGGGTTTTAATCCCAGGTTGATATCAGATCATGTTTTTTCTTTATTGATTCCAATGTGGGTTCGGATCAAAATTGCTTTCTCCCAGTGTTTGAACTACGGATGAAGGGTCCCATTTAGTAGCCTCGATCATGAATTTGCCTGTATGGTTGGTCTAATTCACAGGTTTTATTGCTTAAATCATCTTAAATCCATGAAGTTCCATTTTTATTGATTCATGAAACCACTACAGAAACTATTGTTCCCCAATCACTTCTGGGTAAAGGACAATCACTGAAAGTACGTGGACGTACAGGTAGAAATGTGACCGAAACGACAATATGTGCGACCGGGTGAGAACATGGTATATGGCCTATGGTCATCCATTCCATGCCATGAGGCCATGAGAATCCTAACATCATGGCGTTATAAATGTCTACGGCAATGGATTCTTCCCACGAATCGTAACTGGTTACAGTGCTACCCTGGTTAACAAGTCCCTGATCCCTCTATGACATTGTCTACTATTCCCAATTATAGCTGGGGTAAAACCCTAAGGGTGGTCCTCGTCCAACCCCAAGAGGCAACCGGATCCCTCACTCCAGGCGTTTGGAGGTTTTGCGCTTTTTGGCCGCGCTGATTTTGGAGGACGGGGGGCGGGTAGTCCTTGGCGAGTTCGGATATTCGTTGGTATTTTGGAGGTCACAGGGGTTCACTGTAAATCTGAGAAGCATGGATTAGTTCCCGACTTATCAAGCAAAAACAACATCACCAGTTGCGATTCGTGGGAGAATCCTCCAAGATTCTTGGTGCACAGAGCTGTGAGCCACTGCCCAGCTGCATGCAGTCGGGTGATTATGATATGGGGCTATGCAAATATGGGCCTTAACAGTTATAAATAGGATTGTAATTACAATTCTCATCAGGGCTGGAACTCAGAGAAAAGTATTTGGCAAGTCCCAAACAAGGGTCCAACCATGGGGTTTTCATGTACGTTCGACACAGTACGAAGAGGTACAGGCAGTGCATCCAGTCTATATACAAGCGCGCCCGATTATATGTGACATCAAGTGACACTAAACTTGGAGCACTAAACTTTTCGTGTGGGGCTGACAGACCAAATGTTTTATTTTTGCAATGTCTATGATATCATTTTGTATATGTAATATTATGTAATTATAGTTAATTATTATAATATATTATGACTATAATGATTATATATATATATGTAGGTTTCCTAAAATAAGATTATCCCCAAATCATCCTTTTTATGTTTTTTTTCCGTTATAAATGATCTATTTTGGGGTACTCCCATCTATAAAACACCCACATGTCATCCATTTACACTGTCCACACTCCCAGGAAGATTGGCGCTGGTCGTGGCATTCCTTGGCTCTGGCCATGGAAGCGCCTCCGGAGGCAACCGGAACGCTTGGCCTGGCTGCGGTGTGTTTGGCGCGGCGGAACAACGGAGGCGCGGCGCCAAAAAACGGGATTTTGACGTAACCAATGATGATATGGTTGGCCATTTCCTATACGCATACTACATGTTGTTATTCTTCTTATTCTTCGTTACGTCTTCGTTACTATATTGATGTTCAACAAAAACATGTACGATGATTCCGTGTTTCATGTTTATCTTTTGCGGATGGCGGGTTGACAGAAATTGCCAACCAGATAAACCCAGCATGATTTGTTGGTGTTTTACGTGGTATTGCAAATCTCAGAATTGTGAGCTTGGAATTTGGTCAAATTCAGCAATTTTACGCGCCCGGGAAAAGGTGGAGACTTACAACAATGAATGTCTTGCCACAATGTTGATGTGTTGGAATTAAGGACGACCAGCATTAATTCTCACTGCAGTTTTCTTGAAAATCACGGGGATTCAACCAACCCCCACAAGGTTATCCCCAAAAAATAGATGGCTCATCAGGATTTAGTGGTTGTTGGCGCTTAAGAAAACCTCATTCTTGGATATGTGTGGCCCTTATTCTTGGGGTGGTCACCTTCGTTGGGACGGGTGGTGGAATCCTCCGGCGGCATTTTTCTCAGGCGCTTCCTCGAGTTGTTTGCCCTGCGTGCCATGGTTCTGTTGCCGGAAGTGGAGCAGGTGGGATCCAAGTCAAAATTTGAAGGATCCTCCAGTTTAACCATCAACAATAGAGATTTCATGGGATTTAATGGTAATATAAGGGGACAATCAAACATGGTCTGCTGGAAAATCCATCAGAAACAGTTCGGTAGATTGATTTCCAAGCTTGCCATGTGGGATTACTTCAAATTTTGATGTTGCGGGTCTTACAATTGGACTACAACCATGCCAGGTATCATGTCATGGATTGTCATGGTCCTTCTTGGTGGAAGGACCCCGATGGCATGGGTCGCCATACATTTTACACCCCAAGATCAGCTCTCAACATCAGTAGAATTATCATTAATATATATATATATATATTATAGATTGATTTTAAAGTGATCCAGATTATTTGATAATCTAATGAAAATTCCAATGATGTTCCACCATCCAGATTATATCTGTATCCTAATTCAGCCAGACGTATCTGATCTTCCTCCTATGTTCTCAAGTTTGCGCCTTCAAATCATCCCATAGTACAACTGGGCCTTTTGGCTGCAGCAGGGCCCAGGATGGCCCAGGGCTAAAAACGGAGATGTCAAGATGTGACAAAATGCTTTGCAAAATGAAGATTTATGGATTGTTTATGGCTGATTTCATGAATTTGACATGATGGTTTGAATCTGTTTTCATGCAACATGGAGGGCGGAATCATAATCAATTGTGCGGATTGTGACTCTGCATGATGATTTTATGGTTCATGATTGGCCCTGATTGACCCCTGATAGTAATCTTGTAGTTAATTGAATCGCCAAGGTCAGTGTTTGGACTTACATCAGCCCAGGATATCGATTCTGTTTTGCTGTCTTCATCTGTCTCCCACCAAACCTTTGCGGTGGCTACATCATCCCCGCCAAACCCGATCTCCTTTCGCTCAGTTTTGCTGATGAAATCCCAACATGTTATCAATGAGGCGTCCTCATGCTCACTCTCATTTCGCTTCCCATCCTGAAATCTTGGTGACTGCCGACTGGTTCAGTTTCATGAAAAACTCCTGCTGTAAAATGATCTGTTTTGTTCGACCTTGGATGAATAGCTAGTATTCCTTGTTTGTTCAAACTATTTCAGACTATATCATGACTATATAAGGATCGGCCACGTATCATTATTTGCTAGATGTTCTTTGTTATTCCTATTTCGCCAGCCATTCTTGGCTTAACCCACGGCTTTGCCGCCCCTGGCGCAGCCAACGCGCACGCGTTGCCAGGCGGTTCCCAGGCGCTTGCGCGCACGTCATGGGCGAGGCCGCTGATCGCATGATGGGCCCGGAGGGCTTGGAAGCTCGGTGATCTAAGTCATGCGGGTATCCCAAATCATTTTCATAGTGAAACCTGGGCTTGGGGATCCTCCATTTTAAGACACCATAAATGATCTTTAGATGTATAACGTAATTGTAAATATTCTCATAACTTAGTTGAATGAAATTCAATGACCTCACTGTGACGTCAATGGAATCATGGTTGGTACTGTGGTAACAGTTTCAAAATTGCCTTATTTAAGGTTAGTGAAATGTTTAGTTTACCCATAAATAAATAAATATAAATATATATATATATACGTATACACATAGATATTTTATGCTGTAGAATCCGCATATACATGCATATACGTATAACTGCAAATATTCCAACTATTTGGATAGATCATACCCTCCAGGGGCATGCATCAAAGGTTGCGGGCCACTGGAAAATCCCGCAAGTAGCCATGGAGGTGTATAGCTGGAAGAATCATCTATAAAGAAGGGATTCTCCAACAAGCCATGTTTGATTATATTTAACATAGCCATGGAAAACGGCTAATTTTGGATGATTTTCCCATTAAAACCTCCATTTACAGGGGATTGTCCATGGCTATGTTAAAAAAAAAGAGGGTAATAGTTCAGTGTGATTGATGGTATGGTTGATGGTCTGTCTAATTTGATGGTCAGATATGGTCTGAAATATGGCTGATTGGTTGATTATGGGATTTAAGCATCATACATCCCGGATCCCCAACCTTGGAGTAGTTTGATCCCTCAGTTTTTTGCTGGAAACTAAGCATGAACAGCAACACTTTTTTTTGTGGTTTACCAAAGATTGACCATGAATACGGGTGTTGCCCAGCAAGAAATGGTGGTTCTCATCCCAAATGATGATTGTTGACCAGTGGACCCCTGTTGATAGGTTGCGAAAATTTGGGATTAACATCATTTACAGGGGCTTTAACCATCAAAACTATGGGAGTAGTATCGTTCATACTGATGGTTGATTGGTTATATATGTTTATATTTTTTGTTGTTAAAACCCAGAGAGGTTCTGAAAATTCTTCCCTTGAAGCAATTGTCCCTCTTAAGTGAACCAACTGAATACCAAATCATACTACAGCAAATCTGTATTGAAAATCAATATAGATCCACATAGATCCCTATGCAATTATAGGTTTTGTGTTGACATGTTGAACCTATGGGCCGAGGAAATGCAGTTGCATGAGCGCCGCCTCATCTACGCTGCCGAGCCACATTTCAGTATCCTGCTGATGACCCCTGGCCACATTTCGGATCGTGACACCTTCCAAAAGAGGATGTGGTTATACTTCCAAATTGAGCCGCGTTCAATGCGTTTGGGATTAATTTCACAATCTATTCAAATTTATTCAAAATTTATACGTCGGAATAAAGTAGAGAATTTTATTGATTTACCGATGCGAACCTTGTCGGACCAGGGGATGGACATCGCCATTTTTTTTGAGGCCCTTTGGGAATCCCGGAGGGTCCCACGGGCTTCGCAGGTTAGCCATGCCCAGCCATGCCCTACCCAGGATGGTGAATCCTACCTTCCAAGGACGGTGCTTGCAAAGCAGTTGCTGAGGGCACAGAGTTGGTACAGTACGCTCACTTGATATGACATGATGAAAAATGACTAAGATTCTGACAGAGCAAGCTACTATAAACCTACCATTCTTGGCTAGCACATCGACCCCGTTTTGTGAGGCAATTGGAGTTGATCCCTAACATGATTAGCCTCTTTCGGGCTGATGATATATATATATATATAGAGAGAGAGTTGTACTAATGTTGTACTTGTAACATGTTAAAACCCCAATATTGGATGTTAATATCTAGCGCCTAAAGTAGAACATATTGATTAACCATGTGATTGTGATTGAACAAATGCCTTGTGTTTTGCTGTTCTCCCCGTGCTGTTTGATCAGGACGGGGCCTTTGTTCTAAAGCCATGCGAGCGGTGTGTCACGCTGCAGATGCTTGGAAGTTGGGGCACAGGTCCCTAAAGATCGTTGTTGTGTCGGGGAGATTGTAGAACATCATGTCTCCCAATTTCACATATGGTGGTTTCCTGAAATAGGGGAGAACCCCCCCCAGATCTTCCATGCTCATAGAATTATAGTTGTAAACCATCCATTTTGGGGTACCACCATTTAAGGAAGCCTCCACATTGTTTAACATAGGCGGGTCAATTCCACTAAAAAAAATGTGGTGTCTTTGCAGAGCAAACAAGCCAAGGACTAATCTGGCTATATATACATATAGATCAAAACCCATCAAACCATATCAAACCTTTTGCTTCATAGCAAAGTGGCCAATGTCTATTGGATGTTTACCCTCTGGTCATTTTTCATGGGAAAATCAACTATTTCTATGGCCATTTTCAATAGCAAACTGTTAGTTTGCCAGAGGGTATCCATTTTTGTGGATGTTCATACCCTAATTTCATGATTCTTTTTTGCTGTTGATCCATGGAGACAGGGAGACTAGGCCATACTCGTCCCGTCGTGGTGATTTCATCGGAACCACTGAGGAAGATCCCATATTCAAACACCCAAAAAATCTACATAATGATCATGATGATACATATGTATATATATGTACATGATAATTATATAGATGATGTGTTTTTTTTATATGTACAAATAGGAATAATGTATATTTATGAGAGATATACATACAGGATTGGTCGGTGAGTATCTCCCACGTAATTTTTCACAGCTGGAGCTCTTAGGCTCTGAATTTTGGAGATTGGAGATTTACTATCGCTTGCGCTGAAGAGCGCCCTCAATATCAATGCCCTCCCTAGATTCGCATCATTGGAGTTGTTTGTATTGGTATCTTTGATCATTTGCAGTGACTTCGAACCGAACTCAAAGTCCTGCGAACATGCTGGAGGATCAGTTTTATTTGATCTTTTGTCCTTTTTCTCCACGTGGGTTTGTCTGAAACTACTGTACCCTTAAATCCATGGTTCAATCAATTTGTTTCCTATTCAAATAGACGTTTTGGGGTTTCACCCATTTTCAGGCACACCCGAACATCATATGTTTCATATCCCTGTGAAGTCCAATTCGTTGATATTGTGATATCCCATCAATTATGTTACTTTGGTTCCCCACTATACACGCATTGGATTTCCATGCGATTTTGATGGTTCTTGACGATTAATAACGACCTCACTGCGACATCACGCGAATAATGGTTCATAAGGGGAATCATACCCAAATAGCCTATTGCGCGGGTGAAAGACGAAGTTGTCCACCTCGATACTTGGCTGATGTTGGCTGTTGAAGATTGGCCACTGTACGGAGCCTTCTGCCCTTGCCTTTCATTATCATGGGTGTTTTCAATTTTCCATGTTGAAGCCTTTGATGCATGGCCAATGTTGGAATCTCGTAGATGCAGATCGCTGGATCAGCTGCATGCTAGACTGTATTCTACGGCCATGCTTGCCATTTGCAAGGTGGTCACCAGACCTGATAATGCTATCATCAGTCATGCAAAATCTCCTCATGTCACAGAGGTCCAGGTGCTTGATGACGCATGGTTAGCCGCACACTGTCCTGTTGTCTTTTCAGTGCCTGTGCTTGGTCATACGACCTTTGGGAAGAACATTCGATGACGTGCAGGGCCACTTCTCTCCCAGAATGGGAAGGCGCAGGTGAAGCCAATGTGGACCGAGCACTTCGACAGGCCCTGCATGGGGTCCCTACCCAGGCTCACCAAGATTCTAACTTTTGTCAAGTGTCGCGTCTTGTCACCTACTAAACTTGCCAGCCCTCCACGGAAGTAATTATCCCGTCTTCAAGGCCCAAGGCGCGCAGAGTTGAACCGCTTTGCAAAGCAGCCTGCAAGGTTGAAAGGGAACGTTATGCAAACAGAAAATTTTTGCAGAAGCGCATACGCAATGGAAGGTCATTCTTAGACCGAACTGCTTTGGCTTTCTTTTTCTTGGCATAGGGCATAGGGCATGTTCATGCTCTGAGTTTGATTGCCAAACTTGGCCATTGCCTACTGGGTTGCATGCAGTGCTCCTTCTCACCAGGTATCATGTAGAGGCCGCCTTGTATCATGATGCTAGGGCTCGACAAAGACAACTGGAATGCGCGCGACACCTTGACCGCACCAGCTGCAAAAAGCAAGCATATGCCACGGTGAGAGGCCCAGGGAAGCCAAGAGTCCATGAAATGGGAAAACACTTTGGATGTGATTCCATCGCAGTTCGCAGTGAAGGTGGTTCCTTCCCAGTTCGGTTTGGGGTTCCCACTTGCGCTTGGAGAAGTTCCTGCTGCTGTCACCAGCATTGATAACCATTGCCTTCAGGTTAGAACTGCAGGCGGTTTTGGAAACAGTAGCTGTGTCTCAAAATCCGTTTGCCATTTTTCCGGGCGGCTCGGCCAAGTACTTTGACCAATTCTGGAAATCCACCTGAACTTGTGATGATTTCAATATGGTTCTTGTTGACCTGACCTCGGGTCAATCTAGGTTTCATGAGTTGAGTACACATATACCACCGCATCCTGAAATTGCAGTGGACATGAGTGCAAAAATTCATGGCAGAATGCGATCAAGTGAATAGGCCCAACCAGCCAAGGGCACTGACTGCATTAGCGCACAAGAGCTTCATTGAGCGGCTTGCCAAGGTCATGTCAGAGTACGAACATGGATTTCCGGAGAAGTTTATGCATGGTTTGGTCTGTCCACTTTCAAAGACGGAAGACATTCTTGAATCAAGGCAGAGTAGGCCGATAACTTTGCTTCCTCACTTGTACAGGCCTTGGGCGGCAGGCATGAGATCTGAAATGAACAAGTCCTCTGTGCTGCCTTTCCTGGATTTTTTTCGCCGCAAGATACATGCCTCCTTTGAGGAAGGACAACTTGGGAATCATGCGTCTCTGTTTCCCTGCTGACTTTGCCTCTGTCAAGGACAAAGGGCTGACAGGCTGACATATATCGAATCCGGCACAATGATGCAACGGATGGTGCGCAACCTTTGCATCTTGGTGCCACAACAGATAGAAATTTCTGACGCCGTGCAGGTGAAGGAAAATGCACTGACAGGTTAGGAGCTCATCGATTCCATCAAAGGGCCCAACAGAAGACCTTCCTTCCCTTTCTAGCGAGAGATGGTGAGGTGGTTGGCTTCCTTCAGAGAGCGGCTTGCGCTGGACAAGTAGACGGCCCTCAGGCTAAGGCAGCACACGATGCGATGAAAGTCCTTTGATGTTCCAAGCTAACAACAGCAAAAGCCTTTTGGCCTAGGCCTAAACCTGCTTCATAGCCAATTTCCCTCTACCTATCAAAAGGCTGCAGGGTGCCACTGCGGACTTCCTCTTCTCAAGGCGCCAAGAAAGTCAGGAGTGGATGAAAGCCCAGGCTGGCGCACTGTCCTGGACAAAAAAAAGCCACCATCAGGTTAGTGATGTTTTTTTTGTCAAATACGATGCCTGCTAGTCTGGTAGAACATTGGTTAGTGTCCAAATCCTAAAAGATAAGTAAGTAAGCTTGTGGGCTATAATTATTGTCCTGGGCGTAAATTGCCGTTCAAGCATATAAGCTGGGTTCCAAGCGTGGACGTAAAAAACTGGTCTAGGGGCGTTAATACCCGTAAACCGTTCAAATTACATTCAAATTACGTTCAAATTACGTTTAATTACCTTAAATTACGTTCGGCTTGTGCAATTTATATCATGAAAAGTACGCAACAACATTGGGGATAAAATGGGGTAAATGCAGGGACATAAATAACCGTTCATGGACGTAAACATCCGTTCGGTAGTCCAAATGAAAGTAAACATCCGTTCATGGACGTTAAAAATCAGCAAATTGCTGAAAGATATCCTTTGAGCAAAATGGACGATAAACAGTGTCCAAGCCGGGTAGCAGGTAATATATATATATATATAATATATAAAAAAACATGTATACACGTTTGCAAAGACTAAAACCCCAGAATTTTCAGGGCAAAACTGAATATCTCAATATCAGAACAGTGCGGACTGATTAAATTTGATCCAAGTATTTCGAAACGGTTTTTGCTGAAAATCACCTCCATGTTTTGGGGCGGCCATTTCAGTCTCCTGGCTGAGAGCCAACTGAGGATCGGGAGGGTTTGCCTTGCTTTCTGGAAACAGGCCTGCGACTACCATGTGGCATGGGTTGCAACACGTTACAGCCAACAATATTTTAGAATCAGCAGCAATGCGAATGTAACCTCAACATACCTCAATAGGTGGAAGGTTTGAGATGACATGAGTTGACCCACATAACATGGAGACCAAATCAACCAAACCCGACAAGTGGACGATTTAAACCTTTAGACGTGGACGGTTTGAACAAAAGAAAATCCACGACAAGACCTCATAACATCTAAATTTGCATGATTTGATCCCCATGGCCATTTCCTCGACACGATGGGGTCGTTCAAATCAGGTTGTTTTTAGTTTTTTTGACCACTCATATTACCTTATGTTCACCGGTGATTCCCGTCCTTTTGTGACCTTGTCAAAAAATCCATGGAAATGTCGTTTGAAAAAAAACTACAGAAATGACATAATGAGTATGAAAAAAACATAATGGACATAACATACATACCTTATAAATGGCAGTTTTTTGGGTAAAAACATCGAACCAAGTGGTAGATGTTCCAGCAAACCACGTTTGATGACAGTGGAGGGCAATCCTATACTTCCTGGGCAATGCTTTAAGTGGCCCCACTCTCCGTAAAGACCGCCTCAATTTTTTTTAGACGATTTCGGTTGTCCCCAAGATGGGATGATTCGGGATACAAAAATTCGGGATTTTCAATGCCGCATTTGTACAGTGAGATTTCAAAGTAGTTAAGGTTTTGTCAGGTGTTTGGGCGATGTTTGTATGCCAATCAAGGAGTTACATGTGTTTTGGCAAAACAATCAACAATTTCGATGAAATTCACACAGAAACAGAAATATTTATATATTAAACTGGATGGATAATACCAATGAGGATCAAAATCCGTGGGTTTTGTGGATTTTCATATAGTTGATACATGTTTTTTTTGCATGGACCGAAAGTTGGAGGGTTCTCGTGAATTTCAAGGCACTCTTGGTTGATGACTTGATTTTTATGGATATTGATATATAACCTTTATTTATAAGGTATTGAAGCCTTGAAGCGTCAAAACTGTGGGGATGTAATTGACATCGATCATCAGCGGGACTCCCGGACATACCCACCGTTCCAAATCATGAACATTACGAACAACTTGCCCACTTAGCGGGATGACACTCTTCGATATGGACAAAATGCATTTAGGATCATGGACAGATGGATGTCCCTCACTCCGATGATCTCCAAGCATCAACTCGTCATCACGACCGTGAGGTGGTTTGCGAAACGTAGCCATTTATCAACATTTTGGGTTTGAAGTGCTTGATCAGTTCATGTGACTTGGCCATTGGAGAAGGAAAGATGGTGGATTGAAGCCAGAGTCCGTTTGGTGATTTTCAGGGACATTTGGTGAGGGGCGAAGCAGCTCATGCCATGCCTTGCAGAATGCGTATTTTATGTGGTTCATAGTTCAGCTACCCAACAATTATTTCAATGTTTGGTCCGGGGATCCATGAATAGGTCATTTTATGGACATTCATCTAGTTTGGTACGTGGTGGCAAATTGGATGATCTGGGTGTTGAATTGGACAGATCAATGAACATACCATGCGTTTAGGTAATATATGGGGATGCTTCGATGGAAATTAGTGAGTTACCCTCCTCCAACAAATCAGGCCTTAAAGGTTACGAACCCCATCAAACCGTTTTTGGAGCCTGATTAAACCTCGATTTTTTTGTGGGGGTCGTACTCTTGGGGCCCTTGGGGTGTTCTCCTTGATTCTTGAACCATGCAATACCCATCATCGGTGGATGATTCATATCCCCAATGATTTGATTTCCATCTACTGTACCTGTCCAATAAGAATCTCTCATTGACAGGGACACGTGGCTGAGATGTGAATGACTCAGATTTGCTGAAGGTGTTTTTTTTTCTCTGCTCAGCTATATACTCCACCGTTTTTTGGAATCGGAATCGATTGGGGATATGTTTTACCCGTTTTTGACCCCCCTGAAGCAGATCCAAGGATAACAACACGATATAGGGACTACGGTTGTGGCATCAACCATCTTCTGCGCAGCGAAGAAAGGCTCAGTGACAACTCCACGGAGATCTTCATCCTGCATCGACCGTGTTTCAAGAGGAGACGTTGGTGGTGGATGGGGTGGTAGAGGTGTTGGTCGGTGGTGAATACCTACAAGTTAAGAGAATGTACAAGGGGGGGGGGCCTAGCAAATGTACAAAAGGTTTTCGTACATTATGGGTTGCCCTAGGAGCTGGTTTCGTACATTTCTAGAGGGGGGGGCCACAGGTTTGGGATAGAATCTTTTCCTAGTGCTGATTTTTGTTGACAAAATTTAATTCTGTAAATAAGTCGGGATTCACTTTGTGGATCTAAAAATGTATAGCAAGAGAAGATGGGAAACCAAGCTAAAACATATATAATGTAAAGATGTTAAACACATGTAAAGAGATGATGAAGTCTGCATATGTGATCATTTGTGTCTATATATATAGAAATATCTTAGATAGATAGATAGATAGATAGATAGATAGATAGAGAGAGAGATAGATAGATAGATAGATAGATAGATAAATAGATACATAGATAGATAGATAGATAGATAGATAGATAGAGAGATAGATAGATAGATTGATAGATAGATAGGTAGATAGATAGATAGGTAGATAGATAGACAGATAGATAGATTGATAGACAGATAATGATAGATAATGATAGATAATGATAGATAATCATAGATAATGGTGGTGATGAAGATGAAGATGAAAACGATGATGACGATAATCATTATAATCTACTGTTCATTTTAGTAGAATAATAACAATTTTCAACATGATATGATAATAATCAGATAAACACGTGGGTTGTTGTCGTTGTGGTTGTGGTTGTGGTTGTGGTTGTGCTTGTGGTTGTGGTTGTGGTTGTGGTTGTGGTTGTTGTTGTTGTTGTTGTTGTTGTTGTTGTGGTTGTGGTTGTGGTTGTTGTTGTGGTTGCTGTTTCATGGATGAACTGGACTACAATGCATGAAATCCATGAAATCCATCCACCAAATTTGATGAGGAACAGCATTGCCAAATTGATGAAGTATGATAACTTCCCCATGCAATAGGAGCAGCACAGAATCTACAACCCGCTAGTTTCTTTACTGATGTTTCCTAACACAACCTGCTGAGCATGTTCTAAAGGCTGATTCTTTCAACTTTCAACGCCTGAAAGTCACTTGCCGATTCCACCTTGCCGCACTCTCAAAAAAAAAAAACTCGAGCGTTTCCTGATATCCAAGCGGCTTACACAGTGCGACTACCCTCTGGTAAGTAAAGATAACTATGGGAAATCACGTGAAATCACAATTTTTACAAGGTGAATCATCTATAAATGGGCCATGTTCAATAGCTATGTCAGTTTACTAGAGAGTAACCAACAGGCTTCCTTTTGGGATCAGTATCAAAACCCCGCCTCCAACACAGCCCTTTTTGTTGAGCCAAGAAAAATGGTGAAAGTTGATGGATGTGTATCTNCAACAGGCTTCCTTTTGGGATCAGTATCAAAACCCCGCCTCCAACACAGCCCTTTTTGTTGAGCCAAGAAAAATGGTGAAAGTTGATGGATGTGTATCTCTGGAGCAAGTTGTCAATCAGCCAGATGACGCTGGATAAATGGGTGCCTTGGTATACACAAAACATTTAGTCATTTGGTTCCATTAGCCAGTCGGGGATGATATATTTAGACATAGATACTGTACCTGTACCGGTATGAACTTGCATATTGCATGTAGATGAACAGTAGATCAGTGTGTTTCCAGCCGTGACATCCAGCCAAAGTATGATGTCATATGATATCATTGGGTTCGGTGTGCAAAGCTGGCAACCCAGNAGATGAACAGTAGATCAGTGTGTTTCCAGCCGTGACATCCAGCCAAAGTATGATGTCATATGATATCATTGGGTTCGGTGTGCAAAGCTGGCAACCCAGTCATACCTGGTCGCAAAGCCTACCTGTGTTTTTAAAGGTCAAGTTATGATAAGTTATGTGGCAGCTTGGGGGTTGACCAGGGTGTGTGACATGTCTGTTATATACATGTTTTCAAAAATGGGGCTCCCATCTTGCCATATATTACCAGTTTTTTTTGGACAATACTAAAGTCAATCAGGGAGGGTTTATCAATCCAAGGTAGCCGTTAAACTGCAGATTTTAGTGTAGCCCATTTGATCTTTCCAGACAACCCCACCCGGAGGATTGCCTGGTCTGAACGTTGCCACGAAAGATGGTGAACTGTTCCGGGTCCGTTTCGCAATCTCTCCAATCCAGCTGGGATCAAACCTCAACCGTACCAAATCCGTGCCAAACGAAACAAGCAACGGATGGAAGTAGGTAGGGTCATTGTTTGAGTTGCAGTGAATTTTTGGAATACTTACCCTCTGGTTATATAACATAGCCATGGAAAATGGTCCATTTATAAATGGTTGCTTTCCATGGCTGTGTTAAATAACCAGGGGGTATCTGATATTACTGTAAAATATATCGTATT
The DNA here is from genome assembly GCA_003297045.1 of Symbiodinium sp. clade C Y103. Taxonomy (NCBI): domain Eukaryota; class Dinophyceae; order Suessiales; family Symbiodiniaceae; genus Cladocopium; species Cladocopium sp. clade C. The sequence goes on along the minus strand of BGPT01002514.1, from coordinate 6,833 downwards.
TGTTTCTGGATAACACAGCTCGAGGTGTCCCGCATGTATTACCAGTTCGTCACTGAAAGCCGAGTGCTTGTTGAGGGCTGGCCCCAGCTGGATTTCCCCTTTGAATCTTTAAACCTGTGATTTTTCAATTCTTTTCCATGCTCCAAAGATCTTTGAGATTTGCGTGTCATTTTTTCAGTGCTCCTTGCTGAACTGGTGAATGATTTCAAGACATGTCAAGTATGATATTCATGTTCCAGTCTACTCGTAGCTGGAATGATGATGGTGATGATAATGATAATGATGATCATTATCAGCAGCATCATCATCATCATCATCATCATCATCATCATCATCATCATCAGCATCATCCCACAAATCCATGGAACATTCAGTGGATTGTGTTGTTAACATTGACCACTTCGATCTGTGTTGTCGTGCTACAGGCCGTCGTGGGTAACGCATAGGAATCATGCGAATCAAACACCATTAAGTTGTACAATACTGTGTTGAACAACGCTTTCTGGCAGGTTACTTCATGATCCCATCCCCCAGATAATCCCATCCCCCCCCCCCAATATGAAATATCTCCTCGCACCCCTGACTTCGTATTGGGTCTATTATGGTCTATTCATTTTGGGGTCCTGTATGAAGGTATTTGATATTACTAGGGGGGAAGGGAATTTGTCCAAGTAATGCCAATTCGAGGCTGCGGGCCCAAAGGTTGCACCTTACTTGAAAGACTGCCAGAATTTCACATCACGGGGGGCTAGAAAACATGCAGAGCTATGGGTACAGAATGTTATAGAGATCCAGGAGCTCATTAGAAAGCACATCCAGAAGATATGCAAAGTGTCACGCGAAGTTCAAGAATCTGGTGATAGCGTGACGTAACATCGGTTGTCACCACTCACCTTTAAGGTGTGATGACAATGCCCGATGCCGAGATTTTTGCCATCAGATGATGGGGTCCCTTTCGATATGCAGCTGCAACATGGCAACATCATTTAGGTAGACAGACCAGTGTGGATTTAGGGTGTCCAAGAGTGGGCGTATGGAGATTACAAATCCAGTTCACCTGTCAACATGGCCATGTCATAGCCCGACAGGAAAGGAAAAGATCCCGCGTCAGGTTCCAAGTCCAACTTTACCTGATCTTATGGAAAAAATAGAAACAGAAGGAACATATGTGGAAGATGTATTGAACATGTATAGAAAAAAAATATTACACTAGATATGTGTAGGAGGCTGATCCGTTCTTATAGGGGAAACCACTTTTGACGTGGAACTGGTCGCAGTCGCCTCACTGAAGATGGTGCTGAGACATGTTTGTTTGAGTCAACCATAGCAGGCACGTGGCGTCCCAAGGCCGGTAGATCTAGTTAGGCTCAGGGAAATATACCCTCTAGATCCCTCTAGTCATTTAAAATAGTTGTATTAGAATATAGGCGGTTCACAATCATTGATAGATGATTTACCATAAAAGCTCGTGATTGCCCATGGCTATGTTAAGTTATCAGAGGGTATGCATATCGAGTCTTTTTGAGCTACGGCAGAGTCATCGGACTTTGGGATCCAAGTTGGCCATGCTGAAGGTTAGGCCATGGCATGCCCATGGCCAGGTTGTTTTGTATTGAGAAGCCACGAAGACACTGACTCTTTGAATATATCTATTGACCAAGTTGCAGAGTTGGCTTCGATCTACAGTATTCTACAATACTTGGATGACCAGCCCCTTTTTCATGATACATCTGGCAAAATCTTTCGCGGTTTTGGAGAGTATTGGGGAAACCGTCGACTAATTTGGCCATAATTGCTATCGTAGTTTCTGGTATGGGAAAGTCTGCCATTTAGCATTCCCTCACCCTCCACATTGACTCTCTTGGAGAGGTTTCGAATCCATGGTATTCCATGAAATGTTACATTTAACTGTTCCAAATGTTTTGAATGATTACAGTAGATGTTGTGTTTTTAGATGTTATTTTTTGTCTACAGAACTGGCCTAAGTGTCAATGCACTGATAGTTTTCGTTGCAAAGTTTTTTCAACCTTGGCACCAGACAGTCGCAGAGGATCCCGTAGAATCTGAAGTGTTTGAAATGGTAAATTCGGAGCCGGATATCGATGAAAGATTTCGCGGAAAATGATTATTCAAAATAAGAATTAATGATATATATATATATATATTAATGGTAATTAATTATATGAATATAAATTCAAATATAAAATAATTATGGTAATTGCGAAGATATGGATTATGGATGATATCTGTTTGTATTTTTTTTGTTTTATACCGCTCTTAGTGCAAACACAGAGTGCAAGTGGAGGAGAAGTGTTTTAACACCATGCGTAGCTCAGATTGCTAGGCTCAAAAGGGCCCTCTGCAATTGTAGCAGAGACCCACTACGTCAGAAAAGTCAGAACAGGCCGGCGAGGTATATGGCATTGATGTTCTGCTCAATAATATTCCATATCTCGCTGCAGCAAAGTGATTTGGCCAATGGTGAAATTTCAAGGTTCAAACTCACACCGGTGGAGAAAGGAAAGAGAAATCACCGTGGCCCACCAAGATTGGATTCATCTCTTAGGTGTTGGATACATTGGCAGCAGCAGGTTGATTGTCTGATGCTAGCTTAATTCGCATGAAACGCATGAAACAAAGCACGGCAACTACGATTCAAATGATATCGGGCTCCAGTTCAACTCATAAACAAGGATGTCGTTGGGATATTATCCGTCGTAGTAGTGGATTAGGCCTTCAAGGTCTTCAATTCGTTCATTCTTCTCGTTGCTTTGTGGCTGAAGCATTTGGATTCTGCAATTCATTGCTCGAATTGATGGGTCATTATTCGTTTGGATTGATGGATCACTTGGAGCTTGAAGAGGTTCAAGAATTGATTCGGCATTATCCATTTGCATTGATATAGATCTTAAAACAACTGCTGATGTCTGATTCAAGGCAAAGGAAGGTCTCGGCAAGGACCTACTTATTCGATATTAGCACTGCCTTTCTAGAAACATCGTCGCCGTAAATATGCCAAGGAAGATGGAACAAGAAATATACTTAAAAAAATCGCTCGCAAAGAAATTATTACCTCGAACTGGATTAAATTGGTTGGTGGGCACCGCAAATCCAAGGGTTTTTTGTTTACCAAATATCGAATGGTATTGTGTCGGGCTGAGGTTTGACGATCTAGGTTGGAAGATTTGATTCGATTACAAGGAGCAAATGGGGGACCTCAAATGATCTGGTAGGCTATTTCGCACCATTTTTCGTGATATTGTCCGCTAACTCAATCTTTGACGAAGGCATGGAAATATCTGACATACCAACAATAATAGGAAAGGAGAGGAGGAAGGGGGGGAATTTTATTTATTATTATATTTAAAAAAAATCTAGATTTATTTTCGGGATTTTGACCAATCTTGGGATATTGATAATATGATATAAGGTAATAAATTTCGAATATTTAATTTATGAAAAATGGATCGATTTTTAATTATGCGTATTTGATATAATTTGGAGAATTTAATATATTATATATTTTAATAATTTGAAAAAAAAAAATGAAATGAATATTTTATGATATAATTAAAATTATAGTATTAATAATAAAAATTGAAATATATTATTAAAAAAAAATGAAAAAAAATATTATATATATTAGAATATGAATAATATAAATAATTGATAAAATTGTGCCTCCTTTTTGGGAATTATTAGAATTAGCTTGGGAAATCGTCAATGTAAAACTCGTGCCCCGACCCTAAAACGCAAGCGAGCTTTGACATCAAAATAAGTTGCTTTTTCTGTTCACTAGCTTCTGATGGCTTGATAGTACCATGGTGCTTGGTATATTTGTGATGGGTAAATTGGGGCAAGGAATATTGCGTTTAGATTGGTTTTGGCAATGAATTTTATCTGATGGATGTATGAATGTCGTGTATTCCGCTAGCCCTGGGGTTCTCCGAAGCACGACTATTTTCATTGAGATGATTCATAACTGTGCCTCATGATTTTGCCTGTCCATGGGTTAGGGACCTCTTCGGAAAATCAAGATTATGTTAAATTCTGTGTTTTGCAAAACGGTCATTTTTGAAAAAAATCCGCGCAAAAACATATGTGCGTAGGAACATACTTGATTCCAGGAAAAGATAAAAAAATTGCAAAAACCCATACAAAACCGAGATTTCTAGACGAAGAATTACAATGCAGAGATTTGGTTCCTGGAGAATCTAAGGGCCGGAACGTTACGTGCTTGCCTGGGGTCTCTGGACAAATAATTCTTCATAGCAGGTTCTAGGCATCGTCTGGATATCGTCAGAGATATCGTCAGGGAAATCCTCAAATTCATATTTGATTCATTCCAGATCTCATAAACCATGGAGCGCAAACAGGTTCAAACGTAACGCAAAACCGCCAAAGGCGTAGAAAATAATTTGGACGTACTATTGTGGTTGGGCAAGACCGAATGCTTTAGATCCAGCGTTCCATGTTGTTCTATTATAGAGTTAGAAGGCAAAACCATGAAAGAAACCACCTTCTTCAATATTAGCGTTCCATTGGTTTTTGATGATTTATGCGGTTCAAAGTGCTGAATAAACGCAATTTTCGTGCTAGCATTCCAATGGGGAATATGCGAAAGGAATGATTTTGGCATGACTTCTTGGAAATTGCGTTTCCATTGGCCGAAGGGGTCCGGTCAGAGCTAGGCATGATTTAGGAATGATTTTGTCGATTACCTGTAATAATATTTATTGATTAATTATATTTTTTTATAATTTATATTTAAGGTTCTTGTGAGTCGCATTGATTCGATTCCGCGCGGTTTATGTTGAGATTGGTTTTATTTGGTTTGTTTTTTTTTGATTTGATTTATTTCCCGATTTGATGGATTTTTTGATTTTTTGAAAGGAAATTGATGAGGAAATATTTTTAATATAAATATTGGGTTGGATTTAAAATAAGTGTTGGCGGTTATAAGCCTTTCAAAGCAATATTAGGCTTTAGATCTGGTCGTATGGGAATTACGGAATTAAATATTTATTGTTTACCTAAATAATTTGGATTGCCGAAATATAGTTGAGAAGGATAAGAATAAGGAATGAAATTGTAATCCTCGGAAAATAATATTGGGGGTTAAATCTGTTAGGATTGGGGTTGAGCATCTAAAGGTCTAGATTGGAGAAGTCTATTGAATGGATAGGATAAAAATAAAGTGCTGGTGTTCGTAATCCCCGGAAAGCAATATTGGGGGTTAAACCTGTTTGAATCCGGATTACGGAGCTGAGTATCTGAAAAGCCGGATTTACAGAAATATATTGAGTAGGATGAAAATCAATATTGGCGTTGGTAACCCTCGGAAAGCAATATTGGGTGGTAAAGGTGCTTGGATTGGGGTTACGGGGCTGGGTATCTTAGTTTAAGGTCCGGGGTTGATGGGGTTGTAGGAGACGATTTGGTAGGATGAGAATTAAGTATTGGCGATCGTATCCTTCAGAAGGTATCAGCAGGTGTCAAATCTGCTTGGATTGGGGTTACGGCAGGTTTACCTAAACCATTCGGATTGCAGAAATATATTTGGCTACAGGATGAAAATCAAGTGTTGGCATTCGTAACCCTCGGAAAGCAATATTGGGGGTCAAACCTGTTTGGATTGGAGTTACGGGGCTGTCTATCTAAAGGTCCAGGGTTGGAGAAATCTATTGGGTAGGGGAAAATGAAGCGTTGCTATGCATAATCCTCGGAAAATATTATTGGGTATCAAACCTACTTGGATTGGGGTTACGGCGCATTTACCTAAACCATTCGGACTGCAGAAGTATACTTCACGATAGGATGAAAATCAAGTGTTGGCGTTCGTAAGCCTCGGACAGTAATATTCGGGGTCAAACCTGCTTGGATTGTGGTGACGGGGCTGGGCATCTTAAGGTCCGGGGATGATGAAATTTATTGAACAGGATGAAAATCAAATTCGTTCCCACAGCTGTTTGGGAAAGCGATCTGTAGGCCCGAAGGTGCTTCTCTTGGGGGGTTTATGGGCTCGTGATGCTGAGTACTGGGCTACGCTGGAAAGTTATTGATTTGCGAAATCCTGATCTCTGTTTTTCACAGGTTCTTTGCCGACAGCTGTTTGGTTGTGCTGCTGTCCCGTAACCCCCGGAAAGCGATTTGTGCGCCCGAAGGGGCTTATTGGAGAGTTACGGGCTCGTGATGCTGTATGTTGGAATATGCTGGAAAGCTATTGATGCGCTAAAGCCTAATTTCCGTACAAACAAGTTCGAGCCCCCAACTATTTGACTGTGCTATTGTTCCGTAACCCCCGGAAAGCGCTCTATGGGCCCGAAGTTGCTTATTGGGGGGGCTACGGGGGCTACGGGGGCTACGGGGGCTACGGGGGCTACGGACTCGTGATGCTGAATATTGGACTATGTTGGAAAGCATTGATGTGCTAAATCCTGATCTCTGTTTGTTGCAGGTTCGGGCCCACAGCTGTTTGGTTGTGCTGCATGTCCCGTAACCCCCGGAAAACGGTCTGTGGGCCCGAAGGTGCTTGTTGGGGGGTTACGGGCTCGTGATGCTGTGTGCTGGATTATGCTGGAAAGCTATTGATTTGCTAAATTTTGATCTCTGTAAACTTAAGTTCGGGGAACAAGGCGAACTTTGATAAAAAGAATACATGCAAGTTGTTTTGCGGTTCGGTTCCCATAAATTTACGGTTCGGTTCCTGTAGTTCGTGTTCAGTTAACGGTTCCATAGCCCCCCGGTTCGTTTCGGTTCGTATTTGCCGATTTAATTCAATTCGTGGGCTCATTGTATTTTATTTAAATTTGGAAAATATATAAATTTGATTA
>BGPT01002513.1:89542-130840 GCA_003297045.1 Symbiodinium sp. clade C Y103 | reverse complement strand
AGCTTCTGTGTGTAAAAGGGTCTGTGTGTAAAAGCGTTTGTGTGTAGAAGCGTCTGTGTGTAAAAGGGTCTGTGTGTAAAAGTGTTTGCGTGTAAAAGCTTCTGTGTGTAAGAGGGTTTGTGTGTAAAAGGGTCTGTGTGTAAGAGGGTTTGTGTGTAAAAGGGTCTGTGCGTAAAAGGTTCTGTGTGTAAAAGCGTCTGTGTGTAATAGGGTCTGTGTGTGTAAAAGCGTATGTGTGTAAAAGCGTCTGTGTGTAAAAGGGTCTGTGTGTAAAAGGGTCTGTGTGTAAAAGCGTCTGTTTGTAAAAGCGTCTGTGCGTAAAAACGTCTGTGTGTAAAAGGGTTTGTGTGTAAAAGCGTTTGTGTGTAAAAGCGTCTGTGTGTAAAAGCGTTTGTGTGTGTGAAAGCGTCTGTGTGTAAAAGGGTCTGTGTGTAAGAGGGTCTGTGTGTAAAAGGGTCTGTGTGTAAAAGGGTCTGTGTGTAAAAGCGTCTGTGTGTAAAAGGTTTGTGTGTGAAAGCGTCTGTGTGTAAAAGCGTCTGTGTGTAAAAGCGTTTTGTGTGTGTGAAAGCGTCTGTGTGTAAAAGCGTCTGTGTGTAAGAGGGTCTGTGTGTGAAGGGGTCTGTGTGTAAAAGCTTCTGTGTGTAAAAGGGTCTGTGTGTAAAAGCGTTTGTGTGTAGAAGCGTCTGTGTGTAAAAGGGTCTGTGTGTAAAAGTGTTTGCGTGTAAAAGCNAGCTTCTGTGTGTAAAAGGGTCTGTGTGTAAAAGCGTTTGTGTGTAGAAGCGTCTGTGTGTAAAAGGGTCTGTGTGTAAAAGTGTTTGCGTGTAAAAGCACATTTGTGTAAAAGCGTCTGTGTGTAAAAGGGTCTGTGTGTAAGAGGGTTTGTGTGTAAAAGGGTCTGTGCGTAAAAGGTTCTGTGTGTAAAAGCGTCTGTGTGTAAAAGCGTCTGTGTGTAAAAGCGTCTGTGTGTAAAAGTGTTTGTGTGTAAAAGCGTCTGTGTGTGAAAGCGTCTGTGTGTAAAAAGGGTCTGTGTGTAAGAGGGTCTGTGTGTGAAAGCGTCTGTGTGTAAAAGCGTCTGTGTGTAAAAGGGTCTGTGTGTGTGAAAGCGTCTGTGTGTAAAAGCGTCTGTGTGTAAGAGGGTTTGTGTGTAAAAGGGTCTGTGTGTAAAAGGGTCTGTGTGTAAAAGTGTCTGTGTGTAAAAGGGTCTGTGTGTAAAAGGGTCTGTGGGTAAGAGGGTTTGTGTGTAAAAGCGCTTGTGTGTAAAAGCGTCTGTGTGTAAAAGGGTCTGTGTGTAAAAGCGTCTGTGTGTAAGAGGGTTTGTGTGTAAAAGCGATTGCGTGTAAAAGGTTTTGTGTGTGAAAGGGTCTGTCTGCAAAAGCGTCTGTGTGTAAAAGCGTTTGTGTGTAAAAGGGTCTGTGTGTAAAAGGGTCTGTGTGTAAAAAGCGTCTGTGTGTAAGAGGGTCTGTGTGTAAGATGGTTTGTGTGTAAAAGGGTCTGTGTGTAAAAGGGTGTGTGTGTAAAAGCGGCTGTGTTTAAAAGGGTTTGTGTGTGAAAGCGTCTGTGTGTAAAAGCGTCTGTGTGTAAAAGGGTCTGTGTGTAAAAGGGTTTGTGTGTAAAAGGGTCTGTGTGTAAAAGGGTCTGTGTGTAAAAGCGTCTGTGTGTAAAAGCGTTTGTGTGTAAAAGCGTCTGTGTGTAAGAGGGTCTGTGTGTAAAAGGGTCTGTGTGTAAAAGTGTCTGTGTGTAAAAGGGTCTGTGTGTAAAAGCGTCTGTGTGTAAGAGGGTTTGTGTGTGAAAGCGTCTGTGTGTAGAAGCTTCTGTGTGTAAAAGCGTTTTGTGTGTGTGAAAGCGTCTGTGTGTAAAAGCGTTTGTGTGTAAGAGGGTTTGTGTGTGAAAGCGTCTGTGTGTAAAAGGGTCTGCGTGTAAAAGCGTTTGTCTGTGTGAAAGCGTCTGTGTGTAAAAGGGTCTGCGTGTAAAAGCGTTGGTGTGTAAAAGGGTCTGTGTGTAAAAGCGTTTGTGTGCAAAAGATTGCAAAAGCGTCTGTGACATCTTTTTTCTCTCTGCACATCTTCCCATCTTCACATCATCACATCTTCACATCTTCACAACTTCACATATTCACATCTTCACCTCATCACATCCTCACATCTTCAAATGCTCACATCTTAATCTCTTCACATCTTCACATCCGCACTCACATCTTCACATACTCATCAATCTCTTTTCATTTGCGCCTTATACATTCAGATCTTCTTTCTTTGAGACATCTTNCCGCACTCACATCTTCACATACTCATCAATCTCTTTTCATTTGCGCCTTATACATTCAGATCTTCTTTCTTTGAGACATCTTCATATATTTCTCTCTCTATGTTTCATGCTTTACGATCTTCACAGTTACATATCTCACTATACTTCTCTTCGCTCCCGGGCCATCCGTCGTCTAGTTTGTTTTGTTTCACAAAATCTGTTTATTTTCTTGAAAAATAGTTTAAGTATAATCTTCAAAACTTACACAGGCACCAGATATAAGTACAGAAAAACTCAGATAACAGACACAGGCGCCAGTAAACTTACATCCCAAGTACAGAAATATTCCGAAGTAACATACACAACAACATTCACAGCCACAAGTAAACTGATATCCCCAAGTACAGAGATATGCTCAAGTAACATACTTTGCCACAAGAAAGCTGACATCCCCAAGTCCAAGCAAATTCCAATAACATACACGCATCCAACACAGACCCAAAAAAACATGAAAAACAACCCTAAATGAAAAAACGCATAAAGCAAAGACACACATCATCACCAGAAAACCTAGCTAATCAACATTCAAATCCTATATTGTGAGCATTCGATTGAATTCAAAATGTATCAAAACATAGAAACATTCAAAAAAACAATGCACTTTCACTTTCACTTTCCCTTTCAGATGCTCGAAAAGGTCCTTGCCTTTGCTGCAAAGCAGACGCTCTCGAATTAGAATACAAAAGGCTACGGCTACACACCCTGAAAGTCAGGCAACCAGGTCGTGCGGTGCAGCAGCCTTTGCTGCTCCCTGGAGCCATTTAACTAGGGATGGCGCCTCGAAATCTAGCAAACGATACTTTCGCCGCCGGTCGGCAGCTGTGAGAGCCTGTACAAAGGCGAATGTTAAACCGCGACACAGTAGAGGTGGATACTCTTTGTGTTGGGATATTCGAAATTGGCCAGACTCGTCCCCTCCAATCGCAGCTACAGTTGGTTTCACAGCATGAGGGTCAGCCTGTGAGTACAGATGTCGACAAAAGGAGGCCATGTTGAAATGCAGCAATCCCGTAGGTTTAGCCGCCCTAGAGCCCCATCTGCATTGACAAAGATGATCCAACTTGGCGTCGGGGTGGCAAAGCAGCAATTCAATGAGCGCACTTGTCCATATGATTGGTCTGGAGGGATCACAAGACCGCGCAGGATGCTCTGATACAAAGCAGCCCCCATGGTCCATGTGATGGCTCAGGACCAAAGCCCCCTGTTGGAAGAAGTTTCCTCCGGCATGACATTGACGAAGTTCCCGCGCTGTAAGGCCCTCAAGGCCAAAAAGGCGGGCAGCAGATCGCAAAGGTCTCGGGAAGGACCGTGCTCCATCTTCAGGAGAGGGAGGAGTAAATCTCGCCTCACTGAACGTCCCACACGGCGATCCTATACCAAGGATGCTGCAACAGCTCCGACCGTATACAACTGTTCCAAAATGTGCCAGTAGTGGGAACCCAAAGCTACTAAGTTCTCTCCTGCCATGTTCCTGCGCTAAACCAGTTCCAACATGTTGTGACCCTATGGTTTTCTTATTCTGGGTAGACTGCCGGCTGCGACGGCGTTGTTTCTGTGATTTTCTGTGCTTTCATGTTTCGGATAGCAGCCATTTTTCTTGATTTGGCATTTTTAGAGGGCTGCCGGGCTGGCTGTGTCTGTGTTTACCGTTTTCTTGGCTAGTGATTGAAATAGCCAGGTAGACGGTACATGTTTTGGCAAATTTGAAGCTATAATGAACCGTTTGAACAAAAAAAGCCAGTGATTGTACAGGTGCCGGTAAAACTCGTTGATTTTTGGCCTTGTTGCAGCAAGTTGCAGGTATTTCAATGATTGTAGCTTGTGCGGTGTCATATTTTGGCAGTTTTGGAGCGATTATGTCCAAATTGAGGAAAACAATGGTTGTCTTATATAAGTCATTTCAATTCTTTCCCCAGATAACGAAGCTTTAGAGTTTCTTGTTTCTCAAAGAAAGGGTGACTGTTGGCGAACTTTCGGGCCCCAGATCATGCTAACTTGCTGTCGGAGGGTGCTGTCCAAGGTGACGTGCAAGGTGCTGTCCAGGGTGCCGTGCAGGATGCTGCGCGAGAAAAAACAGCAAAATATCAACCAAAAAGTCAAAAAATCAACAAAAACAATAAAAATCAACAAAAAACAGTAAAATATCAACCAAAAGTCAAAAAATCAACCAAAAAGTCAAAAAAATCAACAAAAACAATAAAAATCAACAAAAATTCTGCTAAAACACCTTGCCTCGATCTTACCTCGATCTTACCTCGATCTTGCCTCGATCTTACCTCGGTCTTGCCTCGGTCTTACCTCGGTCTTGCCTCGATCTTAGCTCGGTCTTGCCTCGATCTTGTTTGTGTTTTTTTTGTGCTTTCATGTTTTTTTTTCAACATTTTTGCTGATTTTTTAATTGTTTTTCTTGTTTTTTGTCTAATATTTTGATGCTTGTTGAAATTTTGGACTCTTTTTTTCTGCTTTGGTTGGTTTTTGAACGTTTTGTGCAAATTTTGATGATTTTTGATGTTTTTTGGCTGTTTTTGTTGATTTTGTCAAATGTTTGTTTTTTTGTGTGTTGTTTGATGTTTTTTATTGATTTTTCTGTTTCTGTCCGATTTGGACGATTTTTGTTGGTGTTTGGTGTGTTTTTTTGTTTACAACAATTTTTCCAAGGTAGGAATCGGGCAAACTTAACCGAAACGAGGCGCCAAATTGACCAAAGGTACGGCAATAAATGAAAACATTTTGTAACATAGGTTTGGTCTGGAATTCTCCGAAAGCTTTCACAGGGCTGGCAGGAGAGAACTTAGTACCCAAAGCAAAGTTCTCAAAATCGGAGGAAACAGCTGTATCCAGAGACAGCACAAGTAATGGAAGATGGCACACACGTCCAAACTCATGCAAATAATGGTGAACATCATGTTCTCTTCGGCGTCCGCTAAAAAGGTGTACCACAAGGTAATAACATTGGCCATCTGGAAAACGCAGCTTGGGAATAAAACGATCTGGGGCAGATCGAAAAACCGTGTCTGTCGAATCAAAGATTGCCAATGCCCCTGATTAGCGAAGGGTCGAGGAACGTCATGTAAAACACATGATGTCACCTTAGGGTGTTCAACTGGAGCATCTCCACCACGCAGAGGACGATGTGGTTCTGGCGTCAAAGGAGCGCAATTAGCCAAACAATGCTCAAGGTGTGCAGTATGGGCAAGCACCTGATACCGCTCAAGGTCAGCCGCAAAGTTAGCATACAAAGCGTCCATGTCCTACTCAGCCACACCATCATCCAGTGTAGAAATGACATCAGGGAGCCAGTGCTCACCCCAGGTCAAAAAGATCATTTCCAGCCAAGGATCCAGTGCCCCGGAGTCAGTATCATGGGAGCACAGGACTTCAACCCAAGCATCCGCTAGTTGGCTTTTCTCAGCATCAGTAGGTGCATGCGGAACCAAAAGAAAGTAGCAGCAGTGAGCGGCATGTTGCCCCAAGTCAACACGTTCATAGGAGACACAACGTCCCTGCGCCTGCAACGCTTGGAAGCAAGCATTGTAGCCAAGACACCTAGGGATATAGGCAAGGTGTTGCTGTAACCTTTGGGTGGACCACATGAATTTGCCACAATGCAGACAAGCACACCCTTGGAGAAATTGGCGTTCCAACGAAAAAATGGCATAGGATTTCACAAGCAAGCCTCGCTGTGTTGCAAAACCCTTCCCACAAAGGCAATCAAATTGACTACCAAGTTCATCATGGAGCCCATCGGGCTCCAGGAGTTACCAGGTTCCTGCCAAAATGAAAACAGTGCTGTGAGGTCTTGTCTCCAATCCACCGGCAGGCAGCCAGGCAGCACCTGTTCCATCCACCCCAAATCAGCTCGCAAGCCGTGCATCGAGGAGTTGGGGTCACATGAGTACTCTTTGTGAATGAGATGATGCGGAAGGCCGGACCTGTACGGAACAGTCGCTGAGCATAGAGCAAACGCTCAACAGCCAACTTCACTCTAACCTCAGCAGCGTGAGCCATCGCAAGAACGCGGTCAGCTGGGCAGGTGAGATGCATAATACGCAAAACTTTCCTCAAGAAAGCCACAAACACACCTTGGACATATTGCAGGAGCTTGGGGGCCAAGGTAGACCATGATCCGAGACCAAAGAACAGCTTTGTGGAAATCAAAGAATGAAAGACTTGTAAGCACAGCTGCGTCGGCAGGTGTTTGTTCACCAAAACAGGCCGCGCCAGTTGGGAGAAAGCTGATTTAGCGATACCAACACTGCAAATCATGGTTGGAGGCAAATAGGGTACCAAGATGCCGGTAAGTGGGAACGAAGTGAAGCCAAGCCGTAGAACCATCATCGAAGAGACTTCATTCCCAACCTGTAGCTGAAACTTCTTGCGCAACTCGCTGGACCCAGTCCCTTTGGAAAGTCAGGACAGCGCTTGTTTTGCCTTTGGCGAAATTCAAGAGAAATCCATAAGCAGACCGGACAGCATGGGCATGGTTCAACAAGGCTTGTAGGAATGGAGCAAGGTCATTGGCGTGTTTGGATGCAACCGGGATAGCTATATCGTTGGCCCACAAGATGGAAGGAACCTCTATGTCCAACTCAGCCAGCGAAACTTGGTATTCCTGGTGATCGGCCTTCCAAGAATCGATGGCGTTGGCTACTCGCACCATGAGGGCATGAAAGACTATGTCCGCTAACGGGCTCCCCGGTCGTGTACCACGATGGGTACGGAGCAACCACCTGTCATGCACAGTACACCACGTACCAAGGTGAATGTCTCGAGCCGCACAATGCGAAGGGGGACACCGATATCTTGCAGAATACCCGGTAGCTCAGCAAAGCGGCCGAACTTGTCAACTGCATGTCCAGAGGTTTGTAAAATTGCAAGGACTGGGTGCAAGTTAGCGCCATCATAAGCCCCAACCACAACCTCACGTACCAAATAGTGGAAGGCATTGGAGAGAGGTCCAGAAACAAAATTGCGCTGCTATAAGGCCAGCGGCATCACACAAACTGCCAAACGTCCTGATGGCCTGAGAACCATACAAACCTTTCTGGCCAGCAAAACCCTCCCAGTAGTTCCAAACTCTTCTATAAAAGAAAACCTCGTTTAAATAGTGGAACATCTCTTAAAAACCTCGGCTAATAAGAGGAGGTTTCACTAATTAAGAGAGAACCTCTTCTAATTCGAGTTAATTTCCTTTAATTAAAGGAAATTTTAATCGATGTTACGCTATTTAACCGATGTTACGTTATTTAAGCGAGCTTTTTGAGCTAAACCTAGCTTAATTAAGGGATAACCTCGCTTAATTAAGGAAACCTCGCTTAAATAATTTAAGCGAAACTTCGCTTAATCTTAATTAGACGTTTTTGGAACTACTGGGCTCCTAATTGTCCTGGTGCCGAGTCTGAGCATAATCGCTTGACCACTGTAGGATGGGCTGTCTTTGGAATGTGATGGCGACAGGGCCTCCTTTGGCTTGCGCGGGCTCACTGTGTCAAAGATATTCTTTCAGAAGAAGATCATGGAAAACTTGGGCAAGCTGTGTTGGCAGGCTATGGAAGAAATTGGCCGGAAGTGGGTACCCGCTGCAAGAGAGCGAAAGGCCTGCTCAAGCTGGGAAAGACTAGGCAGGTCATGGTATTGCAAGTGCAAGGGGGCGTCCAAACGATGCAACGCTTGTGAGAATGCACACTGTTCAAACAGCTCCTCGGGAGACGTGACAAAACCCGCCTTGAGTTCCTCATAATGTGGCAGCCATTAATCTTCAAATTGTTCAAGTTGGAAGGGCGCAGGTGTCAGGCGTTGTTGGCGTGACTTGGGCAATGAGCGACGCACCACCCCCCACAGCTTCTTAACGTCAGCAGGTTTCAGGAATTCCGAACAGTCTTCGAGCAGAGACTGATAAAATTGAACATCATCATCACGAAGAGCTTTGGTAACCTGCTGTCCCAGAAGGCGAAAATGGTGATAGGCCAGACTCACTAACCTATCTTGTTCACTGAGGAGGCCAGCAAATGCTGAGAAAAGAGCCGGTGCATCGCAGTCCAGATGTGCATGCTTCCAACAAACCATGCAGTGAGTATTGTGCGTCGCTGAATACTAGAACGTTCCTGAAGAAGATTCCGAGCACAACGTTTTTCCTGCACAAGCTGCCATGTATCACCTGACATCGTAGTTTTACGAGGTCGCTTTTCCGGCCTGGCTCGATAATCCCAAACCGCGTCAATGAGCTCATTCGGAAGCAAGGCTGAATGTGTATGAACATCAATAGACCAAGCAGGTAAAGACACACTTTGTAAGGCAGATGGGTCAACAGGGCCAAGGTGAAGCTTCGGTCTGCGCTTACCCACCGCAGCATTGTGAGGGACAGTTGGACGTTGCAAATGCACCAGTGCAGTACGATGGTCTTCTTTACTGAGTCCCACATCAATGGCCTCACTGATCCATGACTGACAAGTACATCTCAACACACACATATATGTATATATATATATATTTATTTATTTATTTATTTATATTGGGGCGTTCTTGCAGTTAGAATATTTTAGTACTCAAAAAAGCCGTTTTTGACGAGTACTAAACTACTTAGAATATTCAAAAACAAATTTAACAGATAGAATATTCAAAACACCAGGTAAACAATTCTTCAAAACATGCATTTTACCAGGGGTCTGGAGCAAAATCTCACAGATCGAATACAGCGTTTAGTACTGACAAAAACTAGTAAAAAATGTAAAAAAATGACAAAAAAATTGCATATTTTGTAAAAAAATGTAAAAAACTGAGGGAAAAATAACACGTAGAATATTCATGTGGAGCCGGTAAATCAACAGATATATATATATATAGATAGATAGATAGATATTGTCAACCATTTGTGCCAATAAAAACCTATTAATATATACTTCAAACCAGCGTGTATAAATACGTGAAACTCATCATCATATATATAGAGATTGAGAAAGTAGCAAAGATAACATCATAAAAGGGAAGATGTTCCTTTCAGTTCCTTTAATTTTCCTTCACAACACCTTTGTGTATCGGTCGTCCACGTGGCTGTTTTGGTTCATGTCATTCTGAAATCTGATATATGTATATATATATATATAATATGTAGGGACACGTTTTACATGACTGGGGAGGGGGGGGCAGGGCGGTCACTAAAACACTGGATTCAGAGATATGACACCTTCCTACCATAGTTGCCACAACAGTTTCATGAATGCAAACGCAACTGCCAGATATGAATATTCATTCATGCATATTTTCAGTGATTTACATGTAAAACATATTATGTAACACAAACAACAAAAACAGTTTGCTGGATTGTAGCTCATGGAACTGACGGAAATTATCTAATCCTGAAACGATGGTCATATATATTGCGATGATTTATATATATATATATCTAAATAAAGTCGAATATCTGTATGCATATCCTTCAATGTATACGGACACAAAGTCTCACAGATAGAATATTCTAAATAGAGCCTGCAATATATATATATATATATTCTGAAACCCAACAATGTTCCATTTATATATACATATATCTATTTATATCTACAACACATGGCAATCTTCGTCAGCTGCTGCTGTATGCCATGTCAATGGCGATGCTGCCAGCCTCTTGCACAGGTCAGGGTTTCTGACGGGTGGAGCTGAGATATGTGCAGTGAGCAGAGGTTTAGTTGAATCATTTTGTGTATATATAATTATATATATATAGATATATGTATGTATACATAACTATATATATAGAAAGAAATGTTCACCTATGGACTAGGGTCTGGATACACAAAACCATGCATAGAATAAAGACTTACTCGTATATATCTAAATTGTGTATGCACAAAACACACCACTATAATGTTAGGTCACGTAAACATAGAATATACATAGTAGGTAAACATATTAACTTTATCTGCGGACAGTGTGGACGCACATATATTTTGAATCATACAAAGCCAATATATATATATCTATATATATACAAACAGATAGATAAACCGTTCGGTGGACATACCTGTAGATAGAGAGTTAGATAGATAGACAGATATATATATATATCGATACAACGCGAGTGATCGACATATAGGCAGACATACCTGTAGATATAGAGTTAGATAGATAGATAAATAGACATATATACATATATACATATATATATATATATGCAGATATACATCTTAGCTAATGTACATTAGAAGTATATATATATATACGTGACAAATAAATATACTATCATTAGGATTCAACAACTTCACAATTACAAATACATTATATATATTATTGTACATATATGTATGACTATCATATATATATATATGTATATATATATATATATTATTTACAAGTATATATATATATATATACAGCCTCATATCAGGAAAAAAATATATATCATCAAGGTGATTGACACCATCAATGCTATCCGGACGTCTCCGCCAGCGGCAGCGAGCGGAGAATCTCGCGAAAGGGGCTTTGGATATGCACACCACCTCGAAAAGAATTTGGTCACTGAGGTCTTGCGAGTTACAGCCGGGCTGGGTTCCAACAGTTGGCGAAGGCTGGTGCCAACCATTGGAGTTTGTGCACATCAGTGCAGAAGACCGGCTCAACTATGTGAAGATGGGGTGGCACGGCTGGTGCGTGCTTACTGTACCATGATCACGACATGCTGGAGGAAGAGCTGGACTGGCACAAGGGTCACTCTTTTGAAAACAGACATAATTGATATATATATATATGTTTATGGGTTTAAATATATATATGTATACTGATATGGAGATATGTATATATATAGGTATATATATATATATATAGGTATATATATATATATAGGTATATATATATATACATGTATGTATATATATATATGTATGTATATATATATGTATGTATAAATATAAATATATATATGTCTATATATGTATATAGATGTATACATATATTTTTTTATATACGTATATGTGTATATATGTAAAAATATGTATATATGTATGTATGTATAAATATGTAAATATATATGTAAATATTTATGTATATGTATATGTATGTATATATTTATATAATGTATATACATACACTATATATATATATGACGTATATAATGTACAATATATATATATATATTATATTGTCTTTCATTTGTAGATGTCGCAACAATATATCAGCTTTGTGGGCATATATATATATACAGACACATAATGTATAATATTTACATTTATTATTTACAGTACAGACACATAATGTATATTATTTACATTTATTACAAAGTCACCATCGTATATATATATATATATACATACATCTATTTACATTTGTATTCATAATTATATATGTTATATTTAATGATTTCATACACGTAAATAATCGTAAATAAATATGTATATATATATTTATTTAAACGATATACAAGCAAAACTGACCCAAATAACATATATTTATATACATAGATGTATCATATATAACATATATATACCTCCACCCTGACGGGGGGCCAGGCCTGGTGATGCAGCTGCCGGAATCTAAGCTCTGTGTATGCACTTCTTGATTAAATATACATATACTTGGCAAAGTCTCACAGATAGAATATTGGATGGTTATTGGGTTGCATTCCTTCACATTGTATATTCAAGTATTCATACATATCAATATGTTTTGCACTGATCAAGGACTGATGACATGACATTTAATATACAAATCTAACTAACATATGTTTATTACCAATGTGGTGTAGTTATGATGACTATTCATCCTATATGATATATAATATATATATATACACATGTATACATATGTGTCTGCACCATCATTTCCAACATTTCGGAGTTATATATATATATATATTATCTAGTCACACCGTGACAGCTATATATGTCACTGGTTAGCATTGTCACCGTTCCTGGTCCAAGGCACTCCAGACTGTCAAGGCACCCCAGCATCGGTCGCTTCAAGTGTTGGCGATGAAGTGATGTTCTTTATATATATATATATATATACATCAATTGTTTTTGTGGATAACCGTTGCCATTGGCAGGATCGTGTCTTCTTCCTGCACCATATACTGTCAGGATACCCTGGCTGGGAGGGATTGGCTGGATGTGAGGTCTACACTATATCAAATATATATGTATATATATATATATATATATAGATGTATATGTGTTTTTCTGTGTATATATATATATTGATTTACATATATATAATATAATATGCATGTGTATCTGTATATGAATATATATATATATATATATAGATACATACGCTGTATAAAAATATTCGATATATGTATATATATATATATACAGAGTTTCTTTCATATGGTTTATATAAATATAGGATGTTTAAAAAAAATTGCCATTTTATTGAACATACACACATATATATATATATATTTTTTGTACAGACACATATTAATAATACATCATCAGCGAGATTCAAAATCTGGAGATCGTGGCTGTCACCACTATGAGCAATAAAAGAAAGGTCGTGGTCCACTGCATGATCACCAAGGGCACCTACGAAGAAAAGTTAAACACAATCATGGCGGGGAAGCAAAAGTCGATGATGCCACGCGGAATGCTGCACCAGCTGCGAAGCACATGATCTTCCGCGACGAGCCAACCACTTCTCTGGCCCAAGTGCGATATTGTTGAATCTGATATATATATATATACACACTGTACTGTATACTTCTATATATATAATATACTGTATATGGGACATATAGGAGCAGAGGAAGCATTTTCATGGAACGTAAATTCATGATGATCATATAAATATATTTAAATACATAAAGATTATCATCAATCTTTCTGACAAATGAGATATTTGTATACCCGTTTATATATATATATATTTATACATATATGTATGTACATATATATATATTTACATGTGTATAGATTTATATAGATGGCACTGCTTTCAAAGTTCAAAGATATGTTCAACATGTTTGTTTCTAATTCAGATATATATTTACTTCTCATACACACAAAAAGACTATATATATATATATGTATATACACCTCTATTGGAATATATATATATATACTTCTATTGCTATATATATATATATCATATAATAATATATTAATATAATATACATATCTCTATATATATATATATACATATATTCAGCTTGTATGTATTTATATATACTATATACATCAATCAGGGATTATATATATATATTTAATATATGTGCATATATATATATATGTACACATATATACGGATATTGATTGAGAGTATATATATATATATAGTGTGATGGCTTTCTCATGCCAGAAGTATGCGACGTTTGGTGTCGTGCTCTCCGAGTATCATGGTATTGGCATTGGCACTTGTCTAAGCGACACAGCAGCAGGACTGGTGCCTACTGCCTTTCGCACGTTGGAGACTTACGCCAATGGTCGGGGAGTTTAGGAGGACGAGTCGCTGGCAAAATAGTGCTGCGACAAAGCAAGGGACGTCTGTCGAGGGAGCATCAGACAGTTGTCCTTCGGAAATTTCAGGGCATGAGCCTGAGCCTGTGCCTGAGCCGTATGAGCTAGTGGACACAGAGATTGTTATCATATGCTGGATGCATCGGAGAACAAGGAAAACTTCGAAGCCAAGACTTCGGGCGGGGGACCCTTCCGGGGCTATACTATATATATATATATACTATTAAATATATATATATATATATGTATTGTTAAATAAATATATATATATATATACTGTATATTGGATACATATGTATATATATATTTATATATTTATATTTGTTTATATTTTATTATATATATATAAATAATATTTGCATATATATATATATATAAAATATACATGGTTTCATACATTGTGCATATATATACACACATATATATATATATATTTCTTTTTTTATAATATGTATATTGACAATACTGTATATACACAAATAAATTTGATAATCAATTACATATAATTTAATATATATAATATATTTATAATATGCGCAATTCTATATTATATATATATATATATATATTAATATATTAATATATGAATTTTGATACATTTGTGTTTCATTTTTGTAATATTTTTATTTTATATATATATATGTCAATTCAATGCAGATTCACAATTGTATATATATACATAAACATGTTGTATATATGTATACACACTGTATCACATATTCTAGATATCTGTATGAATTGTAAATTTTAAAGAATCAAACAACATAGATACATTTTATATGAATTGATACATCATAGATACACTGTATATATTTTTGCACACTATATATACACACATAAACTGTAGATAGATATATATATATATATCATATCATTACATATATAATTCTATCTATTTCTACCTTTTTTTTTCCACACCATTGCAATATATATATATATATATATATACACTATATACATATAATATACGATAATACCAATTCCCCCATCCTGACGGGGGCTAGGTCGGATGCTGTAAAGCACAGCTGTCGGGAGCCTCAATCAGCATCAACAGTTGTCAACACACACACACATAAACACTTTGAGCAAAAAAAAAAGAAGGGTATATATATATATATCACATATATATATATATTTGTGTGTGTTTGCTCATGCGCACAAACTGAGGCTTCATATTGCATCTCGTCAACTTTGCAGACGCAGGTGAGGGCTACTGACTGGGGGTTGTGGGGATGGATTGTGATGAAAAGTGAACATATATATATATATATATGTAAATATATATATATATGTATATATATTTATATATGTCATATATAGATATAGATTTTTGATTGATATTATATATATTTACATACGATATATATAATAAATATATATTTATATTGTTGATTCTTGATACCTATATATTTATTTGTATATATACATGTGTATCAAAAATATTGTGATGCATATGTTTGATGGAACTGATCATGTTCTTGTCTTCGAATAATTATGTATAATATATATATATACATTATTTATACAGTGGAATTCAACAGTGGAAGCCGGTATTCCAACTGTGGCACGAGTGCATGGTCGACGCACAGGTGATGTGGCTGACATCCCAAACATCGACGTTGACATCCCCAATATTGAATTTGAAGCGAGGAAGCCAACCAAAGCATGTGTAAGTGCCAGGTGCTCTCATGGAGAAGTTGGAATCTGGCTTTGACGCAGTGGACGAGCAGTTCGGGAACGAAATCATCCTTATATCAATAGTATTCATATATATTTAGTTATATATATATATACATATATATATAAGTATTCATATATATATACACGTATATATAGTTATATATATATTGTGTTATGAAAACAAATATATACTGTACATATGTATATAAATACATACTCACAATAGATATATAGACTTATATATACATATTAAATTGCATATGTATATATATATATATATTTAAATATGTATAGTTGCAAGTTTACATTTATATATATATGTATATATATATATTGCCAAAATCATGTATATACATAGATTCATAGTTCATACGCTCTACAAAAAACTATTATATATATATATATATTTATATTTATAGATAGATATTGTACATATATATACATGTACAGAGCGAATTTATGTGTATATATATGTATATATTGGTACGCTTTTTTTGTATGTTAACTCGTATATATACACCCTACAAACTTACATAAATATATTGTATACATATGATTTCATATAAAATATGCATATAGGTATTAATAATTTGTTTTCATACATTGTGTATATATATATATTTAGATATATGGCTTATATATATATAATAATATGTATTTATGTATATTTATAACACCATATATACACCCTTAAATTTGATAAACATACATATACATATAAATTAAATACATAGTTAATATATGCGCAGGATGCAGAGACGAACTTTGCCACTGGAGCCACATTTTGACCAAGAGCGCATCAGTTGTGCAATCGCCCTTCTTTGTGGAAACGCACGGCTCCGTCATAGCCAAGTTGATCAAATTTGATGAGTTTGACGTCAACGAAGAAATGCTCTGGAAATCGCTTGGTGGAATCTGCAGCTCCAGGAGAAGCACGGCAACGGCAGGTGAAGCGGCGAAGATTGAGCGTTGCTTCCAAATGGCTGTTGCATCCATGAATATTTATTGTTCATGTGTATATATATATATGTACATATTTAGGTATGTTGTGTATATATGTCTATCTACATATATAAAAAAATGTGTATATATGTATATTCATGTATGTATAAATATGAACATTCCGAGACTTCCTCCATCATGACAAACTATCCAGCTGCGTGATGCAATGGTGTTGCCTTGACTATCCTCCAGACATATATATTATATATAATAAATATTTTTTTAGGATATGTATATATATATATATTTATTGAAATATATATATATATATATTTATTTATTTATATATATATATATTTTAATTTATGTATATATATTTTATAACATATATATATACATTTACATATCTGTATACATGTATATATTTAATACATACATATATATATTCAATCTATATATTTATATATATATATATATATATATATTTAAAACATATATAATATATATATATATATATATTTATTTATAAATATATATATATATACATACATAGTCAGTGCTCATTGCCACTGCAGCCTATTGTAAAATAACAAAAACAACTATATATATACAGAGCGAATCTATGTATATATTTCAATATCTATGTCATGATTTACAGGTACATTGGTACGGTATGCTTCTATGTTACACGATATATATGTATGCAGACAGCAAAGTCTCACAGATAGAATATTCAGTATATACCCCCCAAACTTACATACGAATGGTATATTTCCCCCCATCCTGACGGGGGCCAGGTCCGACATTGCCGTTGTGTGAGCCTCAGCATACTTATAGACATGTTCATCAAGAATATTACATTCAATTGTGGTGTTTGGTGCAAGCCAAGTTGTGACTAGCATTGACTGCAATCATTGGCTAAACAGTTGCAACAGACGTCAGCTGATATATATATATATATTATATGTTCAGGAATAAGTTCAAAGCACCTATTGTGGGTATATATATATATACAGGCGCATTCATTTATTTTTCACCAAGGCATTTGAAGTTCTTCATCAATCCGTCCTGGTTATATACTCAAAGCTTGGGGGAGATATATGTCATATATATACTATATATAACATCAATCATATATATATATATCATGCTATATATACTATGAATATTTATATGTATATATATATATATATCATCTACATATACATGTTATATGTACATACGTATATGTATATATATGTACACATTGTGTGTTGTTTCATACGCACAAACTGAGGTCTTCTATTTCACCTCGTCAACTTATCATGCGCAGGTCAGGGCTACTGACTGGGGGCTTTGGGAATGGATTGGATGGATGGAATTATGTATATATATGAATATATCTATCACATGTATATATATACAAATAAATGGTTTGATGATCTATATGTGTGTATATACATATTATATATATAATCAATATATATATATATACCATAAATACATTTATATTTACCATAAATACATATATATATATATTTGATAGAATATGTAAATTGAATACAAATATTTATTGATAATATATATATATATATACGTGTATAAATATAACTATATATATAAACGTATCTTCAAATTATGTATGAATATAGATACAATACATACATACATACATTTATATCATGTATATATATATATATAATATATAGTGTATATATATTTATACGGATTCAAACCCTCTACATATACATATATGTATCTAATTAGTCATATAGATATATTGTATACTGTATATCTATTTCTTGATGGTGTATATCTATATATATATATATATATCTATCTATGTATTGTATATACTCTATTCGTATACATGCATACAAGTATCAAAATTCTTGAGAATAGAAACAAATTTCTTTTTTACATATATATCAGATGACTGAGTTTGATATATATAAAGATATATATATATTTGATATATATATATATATGTGTATATATATATTTATATATATAATATATATACATATGTATATATATTCTATATGATCTGTTGACATTGGCGTTGCAATGGCAACAATGCAGATCCTGACTCGTCTGATCTGGTCGTTGGCTGGGCGTGAGATTCCCGAGGATGAATTCCCTTGGTCAAGGGCACAAGCGAATCTGAATTACGCTGCCCGATTCCACGGAGATGCCAACAACAGCGGGATTAGCTGGATCTTTGCACTGGGTCGCTTCGGTCAAGGAAGACTATGGATCCATTCACCGGGTGGCTTCGGTCCCGAAGACTTGCGAAACTTGGTGTTATATATGTTTTATATATATATATATGTGAGTATATACCTGATAGAATTATATATATATATATAGCGGAAGACTAAAGTGTAGATATATATATAACAGATAGGGGGCCATCCACTTTGGCCATGTTCATGGCAGATATATATATGGTATATATACATATGGTATATATACATATATATATATATGTATATGTATACATATATATGTATATATATATATATATTTGTAAGTAAATTTGTCCGACGCTCAAATATTTATATATATATATATATATATTTATATACATATGTATTATATACATATGTATCTATATATGGATAGATATATATATCTATACCTATATATATATATAGATATTATATATATATATATATCACATATATATATATAGAAATCATATATCAATATATATATATATAGATAGATATCAAATAAAAATGACACATACATATTATATATATAGTATATACATATTATCATATATCTGTATATATATATATACCTATATAAATAGATCATATATGTATATATATATATATATATATGGTGTGGTATATATTGAAAAAAAAGATATATAGATGGAATAGCTTCCTCAGATGCATGTGATGTTCTACCACAACGAGTTCCATAACACCACCATAGCAGAAGACCATCGAGCGGGCACACTTCATGTCAATTAGACATGGAATCATTCGGTAGTGATTTTCTGAAAAAAGGTCTCAGCTGGTGGTCTCAAACACCAAATGGGATATGGACGCAAAAGCCAGAATGCGTTGATAGCTAGTCCTTTGCACGTCGCAGGAAATCTTGGTGAACCTCAATGCGGATAACATAGCCGGCCCCGGCTTCGTGTTGGATGTCCTGCAAGGCTTTGAGCTACTACTACTAAACGACTGCCGTGAATGAGACGACCGAGCCCATAGCACTGGAACTACAGCTGAGAAAGCAGTTCCGGAGGCTACGAAACGTTAGGATGTGATGCAACCTGGGTAAATGATATAGATATAGATATAGATATATAAATGTAATGATATCCTTATATATACATACATACATACATATAAATATGCATAGTCCATTCGCTTTATTTATATATATAAATATATACGATATATATATATATATATAATGTAGTTAGTTCAATATAGATTGAGATATGATATGAATAGATTCCCCCACCCTGACGGGGGGACCAGGTGCGATGATGCAGATGCTGGAATCTTAGCTCAGTGTATTGAAGCTGGCAACCTGGACTACATATTATATATATATAATCTTTGGAACGAGCATATATATATATATACATCACAATCAGAATCAAGCATCACTGAATCTTTCAAGAGGTTCCTTTTCATTTTTCACCTTTTATGTATACATATGGTGTGCTGGTTCATACGCACAAACTGAGGTTTTCTATTTCACTTCGTCAACTTATCACGCGCAGGTCAGGGCTGCTGAGTGGGGGCTTTAGTATTAATGGATTGGATGGATGGAACTATATATTATATATTTATACATATATATATATAGATTGAAATGATGTAAATATATGGTTTGAATATATATATTATATTCAAGAAAAATATATCTTGATGCTCTATAAATATATATACGTGTATATATATATATATACGTATACAAATATAACTATATACATATATTTACATGTATATACAAACATATATATATATGTATATCTTCAAAGTATGTATGAATATATGTATATATATATACATATCATATATATATATATAGTGTAATTAATATATATATATATGGATTCAATTCGTCTATATATATATATATCTAATCAGTCATATATAAATAGTTATTGTATATATAACTATATATATTTCTATTTCTTGATGGTACAAATATACATATATATATATATATATATTCGTATACATTCATACAAATATCAAATTTTTGAATGGCAAGATTCGGATGTTTGGGACTGGTTTATATATTCAAAATTGGAAATGGAGTCAGTTGTGGATAACTGTGGAGTATATATATAAAGGCGTTTTAATTCGAGAAACTCAGGTATTGCGAACTTACACCATATGTTCCGAAATAGTGATGGATCAGTTTTGTGACGAGAATATATATATATATATTATTTTCCAGTCCATATATACGCAAATTGGTACATTATAAATACTGTATATATATATATGTGTGTATATGATTCCATTTAGCCTGAAGAATATACTGGTGAGGTAATTTGCTCCAACTCTCGATGAATGGCTACGTTGGCAAGGGATGTGCCTCCTTGGATAGCAGTGTTGCCATCCAAAGTTCTGCAGATAAAGTGGCCCCGTGGCAGAGGATTTTCCTCAAGCTCAGTGTGCTGATCAGATCAGGGGAAATCGTGAAGAAGAACAGATCAGCTGAAATCGTGAAGAAGAACAGATCAGCTTGGCTCAAGATCCACAACGCGAGCTGATCATGGAACGTTTCCAGTGTCCTTCGGGTCACGTCCCAGGTGGCAGATTTGTGAGACTCGCCACGGAGACGCATGAATTTATGTGCCAAGCTATATATATACATTATATATATATATAGTCTTGTTGGCAAATTTATATATATAAATATTATATAAACATATTTTGACAATATATTTATATTCATAGATGTATGTATATATGAATAATATATTTATATATAATGTAATAAATAAATCTATCTTCAAAATATGTGTATATATATATATATCATATAGTGATTTTTATCTATGAACATGTGTATATGTATATAGACATCATATATATATATATATACATGTATATATCTATATATATATATACATGTATATATCTATATATATATATATATATCATATATACATTTAGATATTAAATATATATATATATAAATGTATAGATATCATATCGATATATACATATTGTATCTATATTTATATATTTAAATAGATTATATATGCATATAAGTATATATATAAATATATAGGGTTCTATATATATATATATATTATCTATATACGTCATCTATGGACCGGATATATATATATATATATATATATTTGTTTACATACATATATATATATACACATCTTCAAATATATGTATATATCTAGTACATATATATATATAATAGTATATATGTATATATATATATATATATTTACATATATAGCATGGCACCTGCTGTGACCACGTCAAGATCTGATGGCATCCGGTTGCATTTCTGTGGACAAGGTTTGTCTATGAGTTGAGCACTTCGGCGTCCGTTTGAGACAAGTCTCCATCTATTGGGATTCGAAAACCGCTTACACCGGATCCCCAATACCTGGAAGCAAATGAACCTTGAAAATTGGGAACTCTTCGAGCTGCGGCGAGACACCGTTCACATGACGAGCCACACCTCCAAGAACATCACGGCGGTCACAGAGGATCCGAGCTAACGTAGTGTTCCAGTAAAAAATGAATACAGCATATATACTGTGTATATATATATATACATGCATGATTTCTACGCTTTATATATATATATATAGATGTAATGATATTCATATATATAATGTAGTTAGTTCAAAATAGATTGAGATATGATATGAATAGATTCCCCCACCCTGACGGGGGGACCAGGTGCGATGATGCAGATGCTGGAATCTTAGCTCAGTGTATTGAAGCTGTATATATATATATGTAGAATCTTTGGAATGATTATATATATATATATCACAACTAGAAGCACACATCACTGAATCTTTCAAGAGGTTTCGGAATCGCATTTGCTTGGACCACCATGAACCGTTATGTATATACTTCTTGCTTTCCTCATGGTCAATGTCACTCATTATGTGTCTTTCCAATTGCATTGTTCATATCAGTACAGTTCCTGTGAGTCTGCTAGTATGAGGAAAATAGAAACAAACAAACAACATATTTAAGTTTGACGATTGGGACGATTTCTGATTTTTCCGTATGTATATACTTTAACGGTATACACATATGCAGACACCAAAGTCTCACAGATAGAATATTGCATGCCTGCCCCAGCATTCAGATATAAAAGATTAAGATAGAAGCGAAAGCATTCAGACATGTCCAGAACCACTAAGGTGATGGGCAAAACGGCAAAACAGCTGATGCGTCAGAGCCTTGATGTGGTTGAAAGGTTGATGTGGGTGAACCCAACTGAAGTGAGCATGCAGAGCAAGCAACCAGTCATATATTGTATATATATATATACAAGGTAACCCTTCAATAAATAACGCTTCACGGGGAGCCGTATCAAGCGCCTGCCATATACAACCATGTATACAATTTTTGCAGTATATGTCTATATATTCCAATTTGTTTGGCTGCTGCTGCCTCGGTGATAGTTTGTACTGCATCAATCTGGATATATAGAATTTGAGATCAATTGTTTTGGCCATGATGCACGTTGCTTCGATATCACTTCCTGGCTCAAGCTGCGCTGTATGTGCAAATAGTATGACATTTGTTTTTTCAATATATATATATATATATACATAGCTATTCAGGTGTAAGTCATTTATATATTTGTTTCACAAAATGGTTGAAGACCACCGTAGTATTGCAGATTTTTTTCTTTCAAATGTGCCTTAAACACTGTAAAGCGACATGGCATACTTCAAAAAACAATAGTGACATAAAACAATGGAAAGCGATATATACGTGATATGGCTACTCCAAAAGCAATATATATCCAATAATAGCAATGCCTCGGGGGACAGGAAAACATGTCCCTCCGCCGCGGTGGTGCACGGGACCTCCGCCACAGCCAAAGGCTCGTTTTCTTTGTTAACAATTGAAAATTGACTGTTGCTTTCTGCTTTGTGTTCATTGATCCACTTGACAGGCCCGGCCAACTTCATCATCCAAAGCACATCAAGACAAGGCTGGCTTGCTTAATTTCAAATCAGATCACAGAAAGAGATGTTATATATATATATATTAGATGTATATGTATATATATATATATATATATTCAAAGTGCAACAACACCACTATATATATATACACGGTGTATACATATAGATATATATACTGAATAAATCTATATACTTGACACGTTTCTTGATGAACTTGTCAGGAACCTGAGGAAAAACGCGAGCGTTCCAGATCGCCACCGCCACCGCCTCCACCTTCGCCTCCACCTCACGAAGAAGTAGCGCAGGCTGGTTTTTTTCCTTTTCTAATTTGTAAGAAGACAACAAATATATATATATATATTTATATACTGTATATTTATATATATTCGCATCACTTGATATTATATATATATATATATATACAACCATATCATTTGGTCAAGTTGCTTTAACAGACCTCAAGCTTCTTCACCCGTTCTTGTGACTGTCCACCTATGAGGCTGAGGAGCAGCCACCTCCTCCTCCTTCTCCGGAGGCTGGCTTCTTTTCATCTCAAAGAAGACTACATGTATATATATATATAATATATGTATATATAATATACTGGTATTATACTATATATATATATATTATTTACACGGTGTATACATATATATATATATATATATACACATATATATGTATATATATATATATAATGGATATATTTATATATATACTTGACACGTTTCTTGATGGGCTTGCCCGGAACCTGAGAAGCCACTGCTTCCGCCTCCACCTCACGAAGAAGGAGCGCAGGCTGGTTTTTTCCTTTTTTCTAATTTGTAAGAAGACAACATGTATACACACATATATATATATATATATTCGCATCACTTGACATTATATGTTTATATATATATATATTGATAATGTATTTACAACCATAGCATTTGGTCAAGTTGCTTCAACAGACCTCAAGCTTCTTCACCCGTTCTTGTGACCGTCCACCTATGAGGCTGTGCAGCCACCTTCTCGGCATTCCGAAGAACTGCAGGCTGGCTTCTATTCATCTCAAAGAAGACCACATATATATATATATACTAGATATTATATATAAATATGCGAGTATGTACGATATTCATATATATATATATATATATTCACAACCATATCATATGACTTCAACAGGCTGCAAATTTCTTCACCCGTTTTTGTGATTTGCAGGCAAATGGAATATATATATATATATATCATTTGCATCTCTTTCTGCTACAGGAAGATCGCGAGAGGAAAGCATCTCCACTGATCGAGGCACATACATAGTGTTTTCTGTTTTTGCTGGCTATTGAAAATCGGTTGGTGCATTTTGTTATATATATTTATATGTTCATTGACTCACTTTGACAGGTCAGACCAAAAAGATTGTGGGCATCTGGACCTCATGTATACGGCCATGGACGCAAGGCGCGTTTGTCGGTCTCTTTCATATCTTTTATACTCATATAAATATAATTTGTTTCAATACATATTGGTACATTGAAATATTATATATATCCAGACTGATGCAGGCTAGCTCAACGCTGGAACCGGAGGAGCCTCAACTGGACAAGGCAGTCTGGCTGCATGGATTGTCATATATATATATGTATATATATGGGATGGTTGCAATCAGATATCCATATATATATATATAGCACACTGTTGCCAGGTACTCGCGGCAATGAGATCC
Organism: Symbiodinium sp. clade C Y103; assembly: GCA_003297045.1. Lineage (NCBI taxonomy): Eukaryota > Dinophyceae > Suessiales > Symbiodiniaceae > Cladocopium > Cladocopium sp. clade C. The sequence goes on along the minus strand of BGPT01002513.1, from coordinate 105,609 downwards.
GAGCAGGCATGCTGTTTGCATTACCTACAGACCCACACACACATACAAAACATTTTAAACTTAGTTTTCAACTTGTTGTCAATGTTTTTATTTATTGTTGTCAGTGCCGTTGGTGTATATATATATATATAGAAAAACACATGTTTCAATGCATTTGAGCATATGCATCTGAGCATATATGCCAATATACAAATGCATCCAGATTGATGCAGGGCGAACCACAACCAAAGCAGCAGCATATATAGGCAGTTTGGTTGCATGGCGTGTGACAAATTATGTGGGATTGATGCAATCAGATTTTCTTGCCAGGTATCTGCGGAGAATGAATTGGAGGAGGCAGGTTGTTTGCATTCTTCACAGATTTTCTATATATATATATATATATATTGTATATATATATATGTATGGGTACATATATATATATATATGTAAACATACACATGTATAAATCATATATATATATATCTAAAAATCATATATATATATATATATACACATTTTTTCATAGAGATATCATTTATATATATATATTTATATCTATATACCTGTATATACACGTATGTTTTCACTTATTGATGTCAAGACAGTTGATGTATCTGTATATATTTATAAGTTTATAGATACTCGTGCTGGTTTTTTATCATCCATATTGATGCAGGGCGAACTACTACCAGATGAGCTGTAGCCAGAGGCCTGGTTGCATGGAGTGTGACAAATTGGCACGTAGAGTGCTATAATCTATATATATATGTATAATGTATACTGTATGTGGGATTGATGCAATAATGAAATTTAATATGTAATTTCATTGTGATAGCACGTTGTTGCCAGGTATATATATATATATGTTGATCACATACATATAGACATCAGATGTATGTATATATATATCATATATATCATACATCACATATATATATGTTTGTATAAAGAGCTGCATATAACTCAAGACTGTGGGGAGATGTGTGTCATAAATATATATATATATATATCATACGATATATACAATATGTATATCTAGAAAAAATATATAATCCGTATGTATATGCTTTGATGTTACATCTTTATAATATTCCATATATTAAAATATGCAGACCCCAAAGTCTCACAGATGGAATATTCCGGAATGTACTCACGGTATGAATGAATGTATTATGTATATTTACAGTGTATGTATGTGATATACTATATACATATATAATATATACATATACATACATATATATATATATATACACTTGCACTATTGCTTACTTGCGTTTGCTCAGGCTTTGCTGCTTTGTGTCCTCAATGCATCATGTACAAGGTCAGGGCTACTGACTGGAGGGAGGGGCTGTTCCGTGATTCACTTATAATATATATATATATATGTATATATACACATATTTATATACTGTCTGTATAATCACTTCAAAGGATTTGATCATCATTGTTCGCAATTGAATTTGAAGGTTGCATATATATATATGTATATAAATAAAAGTTTTAAATTCATACTGGAAATTGTTTTCTATATATTTATATTTGTATGATGTATGTTTACATATACATATATATATATATACATATGTGTGTATTTAAATGTATATACAATCTAAATATATATACATAATATATATGTGGTACATATATAAGTTTGCAAATTGATTTTTGTTTCTTATCATCTAATACATATCTATATATATATACATCTTATATATATACTATACACAAAATGGTACATTATATATTTCTACATAATATAGTTTTTGAGTACTCGTATGTAGTATATAGTTATATTTGTATTTAAATAATGTATACTCATCATATATAGTATGAACTATATATATATATAATAGGTATATGTATTTATATATGGCCATATGTCCATGGACATATTTACATATATATATATATATAGATAGGTCCGAGATATATATATATATAAGTATATATCCGCAATATATGTACTTATACAACCAAGACACAATTTATAGCTTTCCCAGATGATTGAAGACATCCAATGGCATTGGCAGTCGATGGCATTGCAACGTGTCTGCTTCGTCGAGAAGAGCCAGACATGCTATTCACGCACTATCGCTCAAAGCGAGTTACAAGACAGTTCTCCTATGCTTGGCTCCGACAGCTGATCACCCCGTGGCTTGGCTCCGGCAGATGATGACCAAATGGCCGTGGCAGTCGTAGCAGTTTTTCGAGGTGCGCGGAAATCCTGTTCGCGCACCGTGAAGAAGACGCACATCCGGAGGTGCATGGATCGCGATGGGCCCGTTATTGTGAGAATTCAGATCAGACCGTGAACATCACAAACTCAGTGATTTATGTATATATATATAAGATTTCAATATATACACATATATTCATATCATCAGTTATATAGCTGCATGGATATATATATATATATGTAAATATATAATACATGTATATATATATATATATGTATATAATACTTACACTTATTTCTGGATATATATATTTATATATATATATTTAGTATTTCCGAAAAAATAACATATATATATTTATATTTAAAACAACATCTATTCGCTTATTTACATATGTGATATATATATATATATACGTATATATGATATGATATATATATATATGTAGATAAAACCATGATATAGATAGATATCACGGTAAACGTACACACACATATATATATATATATGTGTTGTGTGTTTGTTTATTTATCTGATGTATATATATATACATACAAAAAATTGTATACTTTCCATAGATATACATTACATATCTAAAAATGAAAGTATATATACAGTAGACATCAGTAGGCTGTATATATCATATGTATATATATATACATCATATATATATATATATCACATATATATATTTATATGTATATACATATATGTTTACATATATATATACAATATATATAAATATATATTTGTACCTTTCATGTATGAGCTTCTCATGGTGGATGCTGTTTGCGCCAACAAAGGCCACACCTACGAGCGCAAGGCCATTGAATAAATGGCCTGCAAAACCGCCAGGGACCGGAAAGACGAAGACCATCGTTGACTAATGCGTGTGCGGCCGAGGGCCACCGCGTCCTCTTCCGGGGGGAGGAAGGAGCTTAATGTTGAGAGGAGCACTTGAAGGCTTGATGTTGAGACTGGGTCAAAGCAACTGACCGGATTATATATATATATATATACATATATATATATATTATTTATATTTATAGATATTTCACATGTAACAAATATATATATATATATAGTTTTACAGATAATATATATTTATATATATGTACCATTTATGTATGTTTAAATGTATATATATATTGTACATATATACATACTTTGATTTACACATATATGTATATATGGGATATATGTATACATTAAGAATATATATATATATATATTCTTAATGGCGGCTGAAACATTATATATATGTATATACCCACCCCCACCCTGACGGGGGGCTAGGTGCGCAGAGTGTGCAGGGTGTGGAGACTCAGTGGATTTTGAGTGAAAGTCATTTGGCACATATATATATACATTTGGTTTTCTTTTTGTGAAACCATCAAAATCGCATATATATCATATATACATATATATATATATATTAATAATATATTTATATATATATATAAATCAAATCTTTAGTCTTCGTGGAGGGCTTTGCAATTTTGAATGTGAATGATTGCAAGTGTTTGGCTCAATCAAACAAAATATCTATATACTATATACATATATATATACACAGGTTCATATACAATGTATGTACATATATATATATATAAATTAAAAAACCTATATGTATATATATATATATAGCATCATAGCATCACTACAGTCTAGCACTTACTATAAAAGTACTGCTACTCTCACGTCTAGAAAAGATATATATATATATAGAAAATATAGATCAAAGATATCATGTATATATATATAACTATATATATATATATATATATACGTTACTATGATATCTACACGCATATAAATACAAATATGTACAGATATAAATAGATGTAGAAACATCAGCATGAGTCTTGCTGGCCGTGGTGTACTTGTTCGCCCACCTGCAAAGGAGCCAACTGCTGCAGATATTTCAGAATCATTGATGCAGTAACATTTGCCTTTACATAGACATGATATAGCGCTTCAGATGGTTTTCAAACTGGCAGGATGGAAAGCTACCTGCACCCGAGTCCGTTGCATTCTTAGTAAAGATACTGTATAGACTCAAGACGCATCGTCTGGTTTGCCCGGATGTGTTAGCAGCTGAGTTTCTTTTTGTGTACATATATATATATATATACATAGTGACATGTGACATTGCCCATAGCATTTGTTCTGCATCAGCAGGCGATGCCTGCTGGACTTTCACCTAAGGCGGTGTCCAACTCAGTTTCATTTGTAAATATAGAATGCAAAATACAGAGAGCTTCTCTATGAAAGCTATATATATTCAAGGTAGCACTTCCGGATGTACCTTTGCCAAAGTCTGTGAGTAGCTCAGTTTCCTGGATGAAAGTGATCTTATATACGTATATACATATACATATAAATATAAATATATATTATATATATATTATATATATATCGTATATATTCAGCCATGTGAGGTCTTCACAATGAGGAATAAGTGGAGTACCGGGACGAAGGCACTGTTGTCTGCATTGAAGCACTGACATGTATATATGTATGATAAATATATTATTGATATGTATATATATATGATATACTGCAATGTCGTCGACATGCCAGGGACCACCTCGTACTGGTTCACTTCAGGCTCGGATCTCATTCTTGTGCAGCTCAATACTCTTGTTTTGACTATATATATATATATTGCTTCAGTTTCTTGGTGGTAGGACTACATTAACTCATTGCCACCGCCAATGCAGCCATTCGGTTGCAAGGTAGCAGCCTCAATACAGGATGCAGATGACAATATATAATTGTTATATATATACATATAAAAGCATGAATTAAAATTTGTCATTATATATATATATTGTTGTTTCTTTTGAGGCTGGACAAAGTGCAACTACAGATGCAAAGAAGGAGGCGCAACACCTTTCTTTCCAATCAGATGATGTTATTAATATTTATTTATATATATTGTACAGTACATGATATAAAGAGAACATCACGGAAATCATTGTGTTATATATAATATATATTATATTCATAATGTTATATATATATATATTTTATTTTTCCAGGAGACGATGCCTATACCAAGACCACCATCACCACCAAGAGAGCGGCGGTCGTTGCCCCGGTCTTCAGATCAGCAAGAACCGATTCCATTTTCGCCATCAATACTGGAACAACAGAAATAAGTATATATATATATACATATATATTTTTTAATTTGCCTATATTTTTTTGTATGTATGTATATAGTGCGATATGTATACATATATATATATATATTGATCAAGTTGTATGTATAGATATATGTATGTATATAGTGCTATATGTATATATATATATATGTATATATATGTATATATACATATATATATATACATATATATATATACATACACATTATGCTGAGTCCTGTGCAGCCACGAACGAGGCGAAAACGACTACCAGAACCTCCAGCAGCACCATCATCACCACAAGCATCGCATGGCAGGAGAAGTCTTCCACCACCACCATTGCCACCACCATTGCCATCGTCTTCAGCTGCTTTGCTGTGTCAATCCTTATGACTCTTTGTGTTGTATACAGTATATACATATAGTATATATGTCAATCATGTATATATATATATTTATATATTTACTGTGTGTATATTTATACATCATATATACACAACCACGTTGAGGCTGATCGTTCTAGATCACCACTGCCACGAAGGATTGTTCAAAGCTCAGTTGCTTGCATTGCATTTGCAATGGAGATATATATATATGTATATAGGATATATATATATATATATCTAGGATTATAGCATATTATATATATAAATAGATAATATAAATATAATTTACATATAATAGGATTTACATTTTAATTTATATATAATATATATTTACATATTATGTAATATATATATATATATGTAATAAATATATATATAGTATTTATATATATATCTATCAATCAATATCCAGCGTAATATATATATATATATATATATAGCAGCAGATGAGTTTATTTGCTACTGTAGGCTGGACTGAGAAAGCGTCCCCGGAGCATATAGAGGCTTGCTCTGCAGTTTTTTTTGTTGCTTTGCTTTATAACACATATATACACATAATCATATATATATATAACAATTTTATATCAGTCCACAATTGTGTTTCTGTTTGCTTGAACCCTTGCTGCAGGCAATTCTACAATCTACTGTACCGCGTTGGCACCACCAATTGTACAGCATTGTTACAGTCAACAAATCGTCAAGAAAAGGCGTGTTGCATTTTCAGTGCCGAATGTGGATAAATACATATATATATGTATTTATATACTGTATATATATATATATATGAATACGTATGTATGTAGCCCATCCATGATAACACACATATACATCTAAATATATATATATATATAGTAAATATATTTATATATGTAGATAGCAAAGACCCACAGATAGAATATTCAGAGTCCATACCTTTCCTAGTCCTTTCACCGGCACTTGAGGTTGGGAAGTACATATATCTAATATATATATATAAGGCACACCAGCATCGGTCGCTCAAGTTTTGAAAGCGTCGATTAATTGTTTCCTCACTATATAGCATTGTTGGTAGTGTCGGATGAGCTTGATGCTCAGGTTTGGGCATATATAGCTGAACAGGTCGGAACCTTAGACGAACCAACGATGTCGAGCTATATATACACATTATACATATATATATATATATATATATATGTATGTATTTGGATTGCGCAGTGTAGGAGGATACTTGTATGGGCTACTGCCATTGCAGCATATATATATATACTATGTATATATATATATATATATATGTAATTATACGTATGTATATATATATATATTTGCAGCTCTGACCGGGCAATTTGCATTGTTTTGTTTGGCTCATACGTATAGAAGCACAGTGAGTGAACGTTAGTCATCACACCTGATTTGGTGTCTCACCGTGCATTCGCTATGGCATGGCAATGTCCGTTGCGATCAGCATCTCCAGAGCACATCATGGATCTGGATTCTGGAGCTGATTCGGATTCGCTTGCAATGACATTCGATGATGACAACATCAATACACAGCACAATGGATCCACATTCGACTGTGCCACTACTGTTGTTCTCAGCCAGAGTGATGTTCTATGCCCAAGCCAGGAGACACCGGAGATTGAAGACTTTGTTGACATTGATGATACTCGTATCCTGGACTCTCCACATATGTTGGGACATCGATTGCTTCCAAATCCAGCAGGGGTTGATCATGAGATGAGCAATGGTGGCCCGGCGGCGATGATCGATTTTGATCCGTGGAATATATCTTGCCATGTGGTGAGGCAACTCATTGGTGACACGAACGAAACGCATATCAGCCGCAAATCAGAATATGATGAAATCCGTGAGTTATGCAATTGGAGACCATCCCTGCATGATAATGAGACACTTCCCACAGCTGAATCACATGATGAGATGCACGACGAGAATATGGATGGCGAGAATACCGAGGAGTTTGTTGCTGTTTCCCAAGACTCTTCTGATGACACATTCTCCAAAGATTCATATTCAGATGAATCTTTGTCGTGGGGTCCATCAGTATCCAGTGGTGGTGAGCAGGATGACATGGATAAGTGCGCTCACTGCAGGTTTGTTTCATTTTGCTCGGCATGTGGAAGTGAATTGCATATGCCATGCAGGCAGCCAGTGACTTCTGAGGACCAAGAATCAAGGCAATTGTGTTGACTCATTGAAATCAAGACAGCTCAGTATATGTATGCGATCTGGAATCTGGACAGAAGCTGAGTTGTCATCAAACTGTTGGTGCCGGTATTCGTCATCATATTGGTGCATATATATATATATATGTCATGTATATATCATATCCGTTTGGCAATGTCTCAACATCCAACATTGAGACCGATGTACCATAGCCATGGGGTTTTGGCAGAACAATGAAAGACAGCAGCGATGATCCGGTGATGAAAAAGATCGTGACATATATACATGCGTTTGTGAACCAGTTTCGGAATGATTCAACTATAAATATATATATATATATGCATTCTCCAGTCCTTTTGATTCTTGTTGCACATCAACTATATCTATCTATATATATCTATCCATTTCGCCGGCGCTTGAGGTTGGAAAGTGACGGGTTCAAGGCACCCCAGCATCGGTCGCTCAAGTTTTGAAAAGAATTGACGTATGTGATGATGATATTGATGATTGTGATGACTGTATATACCCTTGTTGGGAATGTTGGATGAGGAAAACTTTGTTATATATATATATATATGTATATACATTGTTATCTTCCATGAAGCGGATTCTATATATATATATATGACATATATATATACTTTGTCAGAATCATATATATATAATATATATATATACATACATATATATATATATATATATATATATATTTGTAGAATAGAATATATAGATATATAAATAAATGATATTTAATAACACTGATATACAAATATATACAGCATGATGCTATATTTACACATTATATATATATATCATCATATACTATTGTTTCCCACCATCACGGGGCTACAGGTCAGACGTGACCAACTTCAATCGTGCGGAGCCTCAACGAACTTGACTTAATCTTCATGTTGTACATTCTGTTTGATATATATATATATATATACTGCGTATATATATATATACACATATATATTATATATATATATATATTTTTTTTAGATATATATATATATTTATTATATATATACTATATTTGTATATATAAACACTTTTGATTATATATCATTTTCTGCGGAATTGTGATTCAAGCGGTGATTCAAGCAGGGCACGTATCCTCAAATCTCTTGGCTCCAGCTGCGTTTGAAACAGCTATGACATTACGTCACACACTCCACAGCATGCCGATTGGCACACCTACACATACTCCACAGCATGCCGATTGGCACACCTACACACATTCCGTAGCATGCCGATTGGCACACTCACACACACATTCCATAGCATTCAGATTGATACGCATACACACACACTATGCTTATGTATGTGTATATATATATATACATATATATTGTATATATATATAAATACATTATATATATATATATGTATATATATAGGGAAGGAACCAAATGTATAGCCATACTTGTGTATATATATACTGTATATATATACATTCATACATATATACATATATACATATTACATATGTATGTATATATGTATATATATATATATTTATAGACATGTCATCCACAGTCAAAATAGTTTCACACAGTACCACTTTTGTGCTACCAGTAGTATGCATGAGTTGTGTGTCACATATGTGCACGAAACATCACACAGCTATACATATATATAGTGTCTATCTAAAAGCCACTCGTATATCAACGATATATGTGTATATATATATATTAATACATATAATTAATGAAAGCATCAAATCTATACAATGCAAATGAACAACATGCAATATATATATATATATATAGATAGTTGTTGTGTACATAAAATATATGAATAGCTGATAAAATTGGCGGAAGGCTAAAGTAGTAGTGAGTAGACTTGGGATGTCCAATTTTGTGCGAAAACCTTCACAACCAATAGGGGACCACCCGCTTACCGATACTCCATTTTCACACATAGCATGGAAGTACAAACCTTCATAACCGATAGTGGACCACTCACTTTGATCATGGCAAAGCGGATGCCAATCGTTGTTGCGCCGCCTACATGGAGAGTGAAGGAGGAGAGGTGCTGACCTGCATCAACATATAATATATATTTGAAAGCTGTGCTGAACAACACATATTCCACATAGGAACCAAATGATATATATATATATACATATGTTCATATATGTTCAGATGCAAATGATCTGAATGTTTGAAACGCAAGGATCCACGAGTGGTTCCGCCTCCAAAGAAAGCGAAAGAGAAGGAGAGATGCTGAGATTTATTGAAATAGTTGGAAACAATGTTGAACCACGAACTTTATATATATATATGCAGATATGTATATATATACATATATAGATACTCAGATGTACTGTTAATTTTATGAACGTTTGGAATGCAAGGCTCTTCCAGTTGGATTATGTATCTAGATTATACATTATGTATATAGATATGCGATGCATCTAAGGCAATCGATCAGCCATCATCAAGCAGCGTATCGGGCTCAGAATATATATACATGAAAAAAATATATAGATACAAAACTATTTATATAGTTTATATGCAATGAGGTTTCAAACAACACATATCATCGAGGTGCAAGTTAAAGAATGATCTATATATATCAAATATAAACTGTTTATGTATGCACATCATCTAAGGTGCTAGAAGGAGCGTCAACATCTACACCGGCTACGACAGCTACAGATGTACTTGTCTCAGGATTAATTGCACTGCTGCACATATACAATATATAGATATAAAANCGTCAACATCTACACCGGCTACGACAGCTACAGATGTACTTGTCTCAGGATTAATTGCACTGCTGCACATATACAATATATAGATATAAAACTATATATATTGTTTATATGCAAAGAGGTTTCAAACAAAACTCATCATCGAGGTACAAGTTAAAGAATGATCTATATTAAATATAAACTGTTTATATATGCATATCATCTAAGGTGCCAGAAGGAGCGTCAACATCTACACCGGCTACGACAGCTACAGATGTACTTGTCTCAGGATTAATTGCACTGCTGCACATATACAATATATAGATATAAAANCGTCAACATCTACACCGGCTACGACAGCTACAGATGTACTTGTCTCAGGATTAATTGCACTGCTGCACATATACAATATATAGATATAAAACTATATATTTAGTTTATATGCAATGAGGTTTCAAACAACACATATCATCGAGGTACAAGTTAAAGAATGATCTATATTAAATATAAACTGTTTATGTATGCATATCATCTAAGGTGCGAGAAGGGGCTCCAACATCTACACCGGCTACGACAGCTACAGATGTACTTGTCTCAGGATTAATTGCACTGCTGCACATATACAATGTATATATATAAAATATCTATATATATATATATATATTGTTGCTTCCAAGGACCATGATGAGCAAACTCAACCGGAGATGCTGGTATGGAGCTGAGGGATGAATGCATATACACAATTTATATATATATAATATTTGTTTGTACACACATACGTATAAGAAACACGGTTCAAATGTAGGATTAATTGCATAAATGACAGCATGTATGTGATTTCTATGTATGTTGAAACAATTCTATGTATATATGATAAATAAATATATATATATATAACTTGTTGAGCGGCTGGTTACTATAATTGCATTTTACTGAGGATCCAGAGCAGATGAAAAAGTTGAGGGACGTGTCGGGCTTAGAATTGTTTGTTGATATGTGAACCAGTGATGACATATATACATTATATAGGCAGGTATATTATATATATATGAATATATCTCTATATGTATTGATCATGAACATCATATATATATATATATATCATATATAAGGTATACATGTGTGTGCAACACATCTGAGGATGTCCGTGCTAGGTGCGAAGAAGTCTTGCGCTTAGGATGTGGTACCACTGCAGAGTTTCTCCATATGAAACAGGTTTTTTATATGTCAAAGTTTCACTTGTTTGCAAAATTGTTTTACGAAGAATCGTGTGTCTGTTAATATCACCCGCATGGACGAAACACGAAGCACGAGGCTGCAGCAGAGCACGAAGCACGCTACGGTCTCAGGCGGTGGTCAGACCAGGCGCTCCACCTACCGAATATTCTATCTGTGAGACTTTGGTGCCTGCATATATATATATATAATTGCAGTCCAACAGGTGGAAAGCCTTTTGATCGGCACTGGGAGTCAGGCTCGTCATTGCTATATCTGGTGTGTATATATATATATGGCTTTGAGATATATATTTAAGTTTGTGTGAAAAGCACATTGACAACCGATGACCACCCACGACGAGAGAGGTGGTATCTAAAGAAGTGGATCCAGAGGCTCGCATCATTTATATTTGACCCATTGACAGTTGCGCTTGCATTCATGAATTTGTTATATATGATAACCATTGAACATTTTTTTCACTTGTGCTGTATCTTTTTTTTGTTCTTAATCATGGAGGCCAGAAACGATGTGAAGGTGATGGCATCTGTTTCTTGGACACAAAAAAGGCACATATGTGTATATATATATATGCAATGTCAGGTAGCAATTTCTTTCCATATCCTATTGTAGTTGGTGATTGTCTCTATATATATGTATAAGTATATATGAAGGTATACATATACAGTATAAATGTATATATAGTTGCATATATATATATATACAAATTTATACAATGTACACGTATATGTATACATATATATACAAGTATGTATATATACGCACACATCTCTCTCTACGTATATACACCTACTGGATCAATAACTAGTAATTATTTATTTATATTTACAACAGTTGTAGCAACAACATTGGAGCTGGTATCCACACGCTGAGGAAATTGTTCGCCTTCTCCGATTCACCAGCATCGGTGAACAGCGGCACAATGGCTTCGTGAAGTGTGAGGACTTGCTTCGTGAAGTGTGTTTTGTGAGAAATATTGTATAGATAAAAAGTATTACACAGTGCAAATAATATATATATATATATATATATAAGTAATTTTAGATAGGTATATAGATTGATTATACATATTGATATACATGTTGAATAGATATGTATATATATATATGCAAGGAACTGATGAAGATCCTGGGAACCTCGGACATCGAGTACTTTCAGGCATAGCTGATGTTGTTTAATCCCTTCCCCCTTTTACTAAACGTCCCCCAAATACTAAAAACTAGGGTCCATCTCCAATTTTGGGAAATTTGTGGTTGGCCAATTTGACTTTTAANTTGACTTTTAATTGATCCCCTTTAGAAAACAATTTAAAAATAAACCTATCATTTGTGGGTTCTACCCCCTAATACTAAAAACTAGTTCACCCCGGGGTGTTTATTATTAGGGTCCCCTGAATCCAAATAGTTTTAAATTGCGTTTTAAATTGAGATTTAATTGATTTTGAAATCNTAAAAACTAGTTCACCCCGGGGTGTTTATTATTAGGGTCCCCTGAATCCAAATAGTTTTAAATTGCGTTTTAAATTGAGATTTAATTGATTTTGAAATCAAGACAAATAGTTTTTAATATTAAGGTCTGACGCTTACTATTAGGGGTCCGCTTCTGCAACGTATTAATTGCGTTTTAAATTGAGATTTAATTGATTTTGACATCGAGACAAATAGTTTTTAATATTAAGGTCTGGCGCTTACTATTAGGGGTCCGCTTCGAAATCCAATTTTTTTGCAACGTATTAACTGCGTTTTAAATTGAGATTTAATTGATTTTGAAATCGAGACAAATAGTTTTTAATATTAAGGTCTGGCGCTTACTATTAGGGGTCCGCTTCGAAANTTGAAATCGAGACAAATAGTTTTTAATATTAAGGTCTGACGCTTACTATTAGGGGTCCGCTTCGAAATCCAATTTTTTGCAACGTATTAATTGCGTTTTAAATTGAGATTTAATTGATTTTGAAATCNAATCCAATTTTTTGCAACGTATTAATTGCGTTTTAAATTGAGATTTAATTGATTTTGAAATCGAGACAAATAGTTTTTAATATTAAGGTCTGGCGCTTAGTATTAGGGTCCCCCTAATAATAAATACCCCCCTAATACTAAAAACTACCCGAGGTGTTTACTATTAGGGGGGGGNTTTAATATTAAGGTCTGGCGCTTAGTATTAGGGTCCCCCTAATAATAAATACCCCCCTAATACTAAAAACTACCCGAGGTGTTTACTATTAGGGGGGGGTTTAGTATTAGGGGGAACGGATTATATATTATGGTGGTTGTTTATTGAAGTATTTCAGTGATTGCTTTGGGGGTGTTGAAGCCTTCAACGAAAAGTTGAAGCAACAATGAGGTGTCCTAAATTGGTCTTTTTGATCTCCTTTTCACCTAATTTTAGGACACCTAAAAAATCACAGACCATTCTAATTTTTGAGGTGGTGAGAACCGCGTTTTTTCAAACTAATTATGGTCACACTTGGGTGGGGTGAAGATTGGGTTGGGGTTGGCAAATATTATCGTCAGCTCAAGCTTGCGGCCAACTAGAAAATGCCCAAACCCACTACGCTCATTAGGGACATGTAGATTTTATTTCTGAAGCATGGTTTAACTTTATCGTACTCTCGAGTGCTTTCAGGTCAGGGATTGTTCAGGTAGGTAGTGCTAAAAGCCTTCCACGAAAAGTTGAGAGTTTTTATTCCACAGGATTTAACTAGAAAAACTTGGGGATAGGACACTTATGAAAGTACTGGCCGTTTTAGATTTCATGAAATTGTCTGAGAATGTCTGATATCATAGTTATCATATCTGTAATTATCTGGGTGCTGTTTGGAGCACCAAAATGAAAATGGCCTGCAGGATGATCATGCTTGTGTATTGTAATTGTGATCGCAATTGTAATTTTGGAAGTCCTGCGCATGGCCTGACATCTGGGGCACATAAAAAAGGCGCGGCGTTCAGCAACATTGACAGTCTGGGCAAGTCAATCAAAATTTGCAAAGTANGGAAGTCCTGCGCATGGCCTGACATCTGGGGCACATAAAAAAGGCGCGGCGTTCAGCAACATTGACAGTCTGGGCAAGTCAATCAAAATTTGCAAAGTAATGCAATCTAAAATCGAAATCGCTACATCATGACTCAAAATTACCATAGAACATGGAATGATTTATTGTGCCTTTCACTGAACCATTGGGTTTGTGATTTCATTTTTTTCCTGTTGGTCAAGGTACAACATATATATATATATAAGAGCAATGTTTATCATACCAAAANGCCTTTCACTGAACCATTGGGTTTGTGATTTCATTTTTTTCCTGTTGGTCAAGGTACAACATATATATATATATAAGAGCAATGTTTATCATACCAAAACTTGATCCTGTCTCCTAACCGCCCCCTCTTCAAATCTATTTTACATATGGCCAAGATCACAAAAGTAAAATCCATGTTCCTCAGCCTTGGGCACTAGGTCATCTTATATGTATATTACTTTTCAATTTCTTATCCACGTAAAAGACCTTTAACATGTGCAGATTTAATGATTTTTTGTTTCTAGTGAACCTACAGGATTATTCTTTGGTGGTACAAAAGGGTATAACGAAATCTGTTTAGATAAAATACGCATGAGATGACCTGTATAGTGGATGGTTTGACTCAGCCCCCTCATAGTTTGCCAACTTACTTTTGAATATAAACAAATAAGGAAACTTGAAAAAACACATGCCCCCAAAAAAACACTTCCAACAACACAAGAAAAAGTTAAGTTGGCTAAGTTACTTCTAAGTATTTTAAGTATGTTCTTATGTGTTTGAAAAATGACTTTAAAAAACTTATAAATACATATATATTTACGTTCTAACTTATAAGTGCTGTAACTTCACTTAAAAACTTACTCTACTTACCGCACTTGCAACACGTTGCAACCTAGTTGCAACAGGGTTGCATCTATACATGCAAGTACTTGCAAGTGCCTTAAACCAAACGCGACCACCAAGTACTGGTACACAGAACCTCTTACGCACAGTTGAAATCGTAATTTTACATCAGTTTTTGCCGATCGAACCTCATTTCGTGCGGGAAGGGTTGCTCCAGCACACTTGAAATCGCAATTTTACTTCAGTTTTTGACGATCGAACCTCGTTTCGTGCGTTTATACTTGGGTGTTTGCTAAGTGGATAGATGGAAACAACCTAGATGCTAAAAGTTTACTAAGTGTCTGGCAGACACTTAGTACACCCATAGTAAGTAGCTAGCATGTAGGGTATATGACATGTTAACCATTTAGC